>JALPQI010004277.1:0-82142 GCA_025490895.1 Thaumatotibia leucotreta
AACAGCTGTTCCACAAAGTTAGTGAAAACGGTTTCATCAGCTCGCAAACGGTCGACCAGCTGCATTGTGAAAAATGCGTCAAGTTTTTAGCTGATAGGTAAGTTTTGGTGAACTTTAGTGTCTATTAATATTTTCTTCGGTTACCGCAATGAAATTTGGGCATTTTCGCGAGAAGAGATCCAAAAAAATCTTTTTTAAGGTAGGTAAATTTAATGTTTTTCCTACTCAGAATAACGAGTTTTTTCAATCTAGGAGAAAAAAAGTACAAGAAAAAAATGGTCCCACATTTTTCATACATTTTACATGCTCTCCACTTTGTAACCGCTGTACAAAGTGTTTGAATAACGGTTACGTAATAGAAACAAAAATTTGGGACACTTTTTTTCTTCTAGTAGGATCGAAAGAGCTCGTGATTCTGAGCAGGAAAAACATAAAATTTACCTGTTTCAGAAAAATAAGTTTTTGTATCTCTTCTCGCGAAAATCCCCGATTACTCATGAAATAATAGTACATTACTATAGAGGCCGGGACGAAAGGGGTTGCCGGCCGAAGACATATAGACAGGTTTGAGGCGAGCAACCCCATATTTCCGGCCGAGGTATGTATAGTGTTTTTTTTATAGTTATATGTTTATTGTATACCATGGTATTACAGATACAGATGTTACAAGATTATAGTTCGTATCACAAAATTAAATGTAGGTGATACAGTTATACAATATAGTATGTATACTTATCTCAAACATGTAATAAAATAAACGACAAAAACATCAAAGTTTTATATGCATAGTAGGTACATACACCGCGTTTTTATTGATTTCCGTTAAATTGGACAGGTTACTTGGGACATTAATAGAAAGTTGCCTGGTATATCTGGATTTTTGTTCTTTCGTAAAAAAATTTTTTTTGTCGTTTTCATACATAATAATTGTAATGGCAAGTGTGACAGAACCTTAAGAACAAGATCTCAGGTGACTGACGGAACATGTCAAAATAAGTTTCATTAGGTTGTAATAAAGGTTGCAAAACACTTGTTCAGTCATTAAACTTATTTTTTTAATAACTCAATAACAGTAAGAGTTAAGATACTAGTTTCTTATACAAATTGATTATTTTTGACCTAAATAAGTTTCCCTTTATTTTAACCGAAATCAATAAAAACACGGTGTATATTAAGGCCTACCACATTTTTTTTTCATAATAGAAGTATGCTAAAAATGGCGTCACGTACCCAAAATTTTTTTAGAATGTACCTGATAATGATTTTTCCTCTAGGTTCGTAGAAGGCACCTGCCCACACCCGGGCTGCCTGTACCCGGACGCGCGAGGCGACCAATGCGACAAATGCGGCAAGCTGGTGAACGCTATAGAGCTGATCAACCCGCGCTGCAAGATCTGCGGCAGCGCGCCGGTTGTCAAGCCTAGCGAACAGCTGTTCATTGAGCTGGGACAGGTTTGTACATGTTATAGACATGTTCTATCTGATGATTATTCCCTTAGATTCGTAGAACCCAGCCCAGGATTAGTGTTGGTAAAGACTCGAGTTCTTTAAGACCCATTTTAAAACTCTTCTAATTTTTACGAGACTATCAAGCTTAAAAGACTACAGAGTCTTTTAAGTCGTGAATCGAGCCCTTTTTTAGGCTTACTTAATCCTGCATATAAAGCTCAAGTCTTAATATTGGCGACGAATTTTTTTAATGTCGCTCCAAAAATTATGAAATGATAAAATGCCATATATTGAAAAATTGTTCTAGGCTCGAAATAAATACAAATAAAAGGATTATTTTTGTTCAATCTTTTAAAACCCTAGGTTGTTTTTATCACATAGTAGTATTGATTTCTTATTTATGCTATATTATTAGAAAAACCTTAATTACAAAACACAAATCTAGCGCGTCTTCATGATGAAATCGAGTCTTCTTGAAGGACAGCGAACAGCTGTTTATTGAGCTGGGACAGGTACTGGCCTTTGCGTCTTCAGACGATTTTAGGTGTAAATCCCATGAAGACATCGCTTTTAGTGGCTAAATAGACCTATGCGAGAGCGGCAAACTTTGCCACAAGACTGACAGGGGAAGTTCTTGTCTGATGTGCCGCTGCCAGATCTGCGGCAGCGCGCCGGTTGTCAAGCCTAGCGAACAGCTGTTCATTGAGCTGGGACAGGTTTGTACATGTTATAAACATGATCTATATCTTATAATCAGAGATCGGATGGATTTGCGACATTCTTAGTGACTTACGTCATTTTGATGACATTTAGTATGAGATGCCGCACAAAAAGTCGACCTCTGCTTATAATATCAGCCCAAAGACGTCCACTGCTGAATATATGCCTCCCTCGAAGATTGCCACAATGACCCATCCAGCGCCACTCTCATCCAGCGGACTCCTACGACCTTCACCAGGTCATCGGTCCACCTTGTGGCTTACCCACGCTGCGCTTACAGTAAGGAGTTATAGGTAGTGATCCGGAGAGCTATATCGGTTACTTTGGTTCTGCTGCGGATGGTCTCATTTCTATCTATCTGATGATTACACCCCTGGATCCGTAGAAGGCACCTGCCCACACCCCGGCTGCCTTTCGGTCTCAAAGAAGTTATGTAGTGATCCGGAGAGCTATATCGGTTACTTTGGTCCTGCTGCGGATGGTCTCATTTCTATCTATCTGATGATTACACCCCTGGATCCGTAGAAGGCACCTGCCTCCCCCGGCTGCCTGTACCCGGACGCGCGAGGCGACCAATGCGACAAATGCGGCAAGCTGGTGAACGCTATAGAGCTGATCAACCCGCGCTGCAAGATCTGCGGCGGCGCGCCGGTTGTCAAGCCTAGCGAACAGCTGTTCATTGAGCTGGGACAGGTTTGTACATGTTATAGACATGTTCTATCTGATGATTATTCCTCTAGGTGCATTCCAAGAGAAGGTCAGATACGTGACGTCGTTCTTCGCATCTAAGACAGATACGAATACAATTTTTGGTGTACTATCCTAATTTTATAACTGACAATAGTGTTGCAGAAGGCGACCATTGCGACCTACTTAAATTTTTTGACAATCTGACTTTAGCTTTAACATATTGTGTTTGGCCGCTTTCTGCATTACCAAAAAATCAAAGTTGGTCGTTTTCTGCATAACTGTGGACAACTGGGTGCTTGTATTTATAGAGAATTCTGGCACTTTCTATATATTTCTAAGGTAGCTGTCATAGCCGTCACGTTCCCGACAAAGTATACTTTTTCCTGAAATTCCCCATTAATAACGAATTCTCACACTTTCCATATACGTCGAAGGTAGTCGTCATAGCCGTCACGTTCCCTACAAAGTAGACTTTTTCATGGAATTGTCCATTAATAGCAGTGTTTTACCTTACAATAAAACACTTATTAAGCGAAACACCTTATTCGAAACCTACATAAATATTTGGAGAGTGGCAATCTTGTTTACTTTGACGTGACGGTTGCTGATTTGACTATACCCTACTCCATTTTACCCCCCACTACCAGTTTCCTGTTTCTGCCACCAGGGTGGGGGGCGCTCGGCGAGAGCCGGTGCTCGCCCCATCGTCATTGGTTCTCAAATTAATGTTTTATTTACATGTTTTGCAATGTTCCACAAAAACAGTGATATAATAGGTAGATACACCATCATAACAAAAACTACAAAAGGTGAAGGTGAAGTGAAAGTAGCAAAATTTGTAGTGAGTTAGTGAAAAGTAACTTTCTGTGAGAGTGGATCATTGCATTTTAATCTACCGCCAGGCAGGATTAAAAACTGTAGGTTTCGAATAAGGTGTTTCGCTTAATAAGTGTTTTATTGTAAGGTAAAACACTGCTATTAAGCTTCTGCACCGTTATTCGAAACCTACATAAATATTTGAGACCTGTTTGTTATCGCCTGGTGGCCAGACACCAATGTGAATCATATGAAAACAACTAAGTAACTGGTGAAGTTACAGTCGTATTCATGTGTGATGAGAATAAGAATGTTCTTCTGTATTATGAAATTATGATATATGGATAAAAACACATAATATACAACAATAAATGTTTATTGAAAAACAACAAGTTTATTTCAACTTAATCTAGGATTATCTTAAACCTGAATACATTGTTACATAATTATGTGTAACACATGTTGTAATAATCAACTGGTAGAAAGTACAAAATGACTAAATGTACATTAGTTATTTCAATTATGTTGGTAATTTATTCTAAATAAATAAATCAAACATATATTTATTTTTTATTTATTATGTACCCTATGCTACAAAGTATTCCATAAAATCTTCTTACAATTATATTTCATATTAATACGGGAGTAAAACAAGTTACCTACAGCTGAGACGGGTGCCGATTGTCGAATTTCTCTACAGTAAAAGTAGGAAAAAAATGTTTCGCGAGTTTTTTGATAGCTGTACATGATGCGGCCTTGGGCGTGCCACGCCCACATGTTGTTAGAAATAGATTGAAAGACCTATAAATCCCATGTCTCTCGTGAGTAATTAAGCTTTCTAATTAAATAATGTGATATTTTGAGTTAAATGCAAACAAATAACCTTTTTTAATCCAATACATTATAGGGTTTAAATTCTTACATTCTTGATTTTGAGTTAAATGCCAGCCTGACAGAGGAACAGCCAGTTTTGACCCAAACATTGGCCAACATAAATTATGGATGTATCACATACAATATAATCATTTCTTTACAGATAGTAAAGTAAGGTCATAGAACCTAATAATATATGATCTAAACATTCTTAAAAGCTATTTTCCACTAAAGCCACTTTTTAACCAGTCTACTGAGGTAGGTCGGTATCTCATATAGGTACTTACTTTGTTTACTTTTGGAGTTTCCTTGCAAGCGTATGTGACGCTAAGTTGATCTGCATATTAGGGTCTGTTAAGGTAGCAATCGCAGACTTTTACACTTAAGTGGTGGCATAGGACATGCTTACTTTTTGATGAAAGTTAAATATAAATGCAGCAAAATCGGAAACTCGCTTATTATCATTTTAATACCTTTATGAGCGGAGCTTATATATAACATCTATCGCAATTTCTTGCTATTATTTGCAGGGTGTTATTTCCTAAAGAGCAAATTCAAATTGCATCGGTGTTGTAGACAGCGAAATTAAACGTTATGTCTATGACGATACTGTTCTTTGCGAAACCAAATTGATAACGACCACTCGACGCGCTGTCTCGAGGTTAAGGTCATAAGCGCCATGCACAACGCGTCGCTTACGACGTTTATGTCACAAAGATTTTTATCAACGGCGGGTGGTAGTCTTATGTCACAGATTCGATTAGTTCGCTTTATTTTCACTTTTTAAAGTCACTTTCTGCATTAAATATTTGTTTAATCACGTGTAAAATATTCACTTGCACGATTTGTTTAAAGTTTGTATACAATCACTTAAATTTCACAATAGTAAACAAATTATTTTAAGCTGCTAAGGAGCAGTGTTACGCGTCGTGCGTTCGCGCTACCCTCTCGTTCCTCTTCGTTCCTTAGGAAGGCAACTACTGAATTGTTGTCGCTTTGTATTATCAGGGACTAAAAAGGGTTTGCTTGGTAATGGCAACAACATTTTAAGGCATTTAGGACCGCGAGCTTTTTTCTTTGATTTGAATCAAGGCTTGACTCTTCTTGGCTCTATTTCCCGCATAATTTTATATTTGCATTGTTTATCGAACATGACAGTTCGAGCAGCGCTTCCATTGGTATAGGGAATCGACAATGTATGAGCTGGTGAAGGAGACTCGGGCAACATGCTAACAGGGCTCTGTGATTGAGACGACCACGAGGTACCGGAAAACTGGCGAAGTTTAGGGAGCCCACAATGTTTTGAATTTCGTTTACACAGGCGGATTCTTGCTTCAAAAGAGCATTTGTTTCAGGGCCAAGCATTTATTTTTGTTGGCACGAGGGTTTAGACAAGTTCCCAGGTATTCTATGATCCTTCGAGGGGTTTATGTAAGGATAGACTTGGCATGACTGACCTGCCAGCCCTCTAGTTGCTAAGGCTTGTCGTGATAAGGACCGAGGGTCCTGATTTGCTAGGAGAAAATCACCAAATTGACTAAATCTCGAATAAACCCTTTTCTCTTTGGATCTTGGCAGCCCAATTGGTCAGAGATGACTTCGAGGTAAGCAGGTCATCCGCAGTTGACCTGTTTGCTATTGACAATCAGTCTTAGAAACCGTTTGTGCACAGGCAGATGGAAATAGGCGTTTAACAGATCTATTTTTAGTAGCCAATCTGAGGGCTGAATGAACCCTGAAATTCGGTGCTTGTTCACCAACTTGAACTATATGATCGGTAAGTATAGACTTCCATTTTTTAAATTGAATATTGGACGTAACGATCCGTCGCTTTTTGAGGTTAGGAACATCGGCGAGACAAAACAGTGTAATCTGCTGGTTCTAGCACGCCCGCCCCAATCATTGTTTGAATTGTTTCTTGCATTTGGCAATGGTAACGGGGGCCTTAGGTAAAAACGGAATACGACAACCTGGAATAAATTTTATTAGCGGTCGTGGGGTGTTTAACGATTATCATCTTTCCACAACTGACCCGCTCGAAAACTCTTGCAGTTAGAATTTACTAGTTCGCTCAAAGTCCCTGCGTGGGAAGATTTGACCTGCGGTCCTTTCTAGAATTCGGGTAGTGTTTAAATAGGCATAGAAGTCTTGGGGTCTCTGGCCCACGCTACGCCGGCGAGGCTTTCTTTGGCCTTGGCAAATATTTGCAATTGACAGGTCCAGATGGCCGAAAGGGATCGAGCCAGCCCATTGGTAAGTTATAATTGCCATGCGCAGGCAATGGTAAGAAAGGCTTAGGCATATTCATAAAGCAGTGAGACTGATGTCGAATGCCCTGCGGCGTGGGCTCTTTTTGAGTATTACTACTACCCAGATCAGCACTTGCTTGCGCAGCAGGCTTAATTTAGGTTGGCAGACAGAACGGCAAAACGATTTTGTAACAAAGGTTCAGGCATATTCAGAAAGTAGTTAGACTGGTCATAAATGCCCTGCGTGGGCCCTTTTTAAGCATAACTACACAGATTTGAACTTGCTTGCGCAGCAGGCTTATTTTGGTTTGGCGGTCAGACCGGCAAACAAGTTTTTGTAAGAAAGGTTTAGTCATATTCATAAAGCAGTTAGACTGTTCGTAAATGCCCTGCGTGGGCCCTTTTTGAGCATAACTACACAGATTAGCACTTGCTTGCGCAGCAGGCTTATTTTGGGTTGGTGGTCAGACCGGCAAAAAAGTTTTTGTAAGAAAGGTCTAGTTATGTTCACAATGCAGTTAAGACTGTCCGTAAATACCCTGCGTAGGCCCCTTTTTGAGCATAACTACACAGATTAGCATTTGCTTGCGCAGCAGGCTTATTTTGGGTTGGCGGTCAGGCCAGCAAAAAAGTTTTTGTAAGAAAGGTCTAGTCATATTTATAAAGAAGTTCGTAAACGCCCTGCGTGGGCCCTTTTTGAGCATAAGTACACAGATTAGCACTTGCTTGCTCAGCAGGTTTATTTTGGGTTGGCGGTTAGACCGGCCAAAAAGTATTGGAAATTCCTCAGAGTTTTTAGATAGCTGAAGGATTATTTTTGAAAAAAGTAATACTTATGAGCTCGGAGGTAATCTTTTTTATGGACTCTTTCACAATTTTATATAATTAAGGAGGATACAATTAGGGGATGCAAACCGTTTTTGGAAAGTATATAAAAAAATCGGTTAATAACCGGTTATTCATTGTAATCACATACAAATAAAACCCGGTTTGCACGCCCTATATATAATCTAGTCTCTGTTGGATAAGATCAGCGCGGTGACCACATGTTAGTCGCAATATTCGCGATGCATCATTAGTATCTTATGAAAACTACCCAATAAGCTTTGATTTTATTTTCTAACGTCTGAGGAGATAGTTCATACTCATCGTTACGAGACCATGTGAAAAGCAGATTCTGCAGCTTCATTTGAAAAATTTATGGCTTTAATTTCATTTGCCTACAAAGGCCGATTGGGAGCACTAAGGATTTGTACCTCTGAATATCGGACGCTTGTTCAGTTTCGGAATCAAAATGTTGAACAAAGGTTATAAGGTCAACATGAGCGGGCGAAAATTTTGAAACGGACGATTCTTTTAAAACAGTGTTAAGTGCAACTTTAGTGTCAAACCACTATCATTAACAACAGGCGGTTCAAATTTCCTCAGCCTCGTATAACTCGCCGCTCACGTTGCCCTCTATTTCAAGGTATATTACTCATGGATTACAACATGTCACCAATACAGTTTTGGATATCGTCAACCTGTTTTGTAATTTGTTCTATGGCATCCTTACTCCGCCTTCGGCTCCCATGCCGGAGTGGGTATAGTCCTGAATCGGACAATGAGCTAGTGCTTGATGCACTAAGTGTGTCCGACGTCGTTATTTTGCAAAAAACTCTGCAAAATAAAATAAGTTAATAACAAATTTTATATTCGAACGGTAAAACCGTTAACTTTTCAAAAATATAATTTATATATTCACTTACATGAACCGTACGTCTCGGTAAACGAGACACCAATGACGATGGGGCGAGCACCGGCTCTCGCCGAGCGCCCCCCACCCTGGTGGCAGAAACAGGAAACTGGTAGTGGGGGGTAAAATGGAGTAGGGTATAGTCAAATCAGCAACCGTCACGTCAAAGTAAACAAGATTGCCACTCTCCAAATATTTATGTAGGTTTCGAATAACGGTGCAGAAGCTTAATAGCGAATTCTCGCACTTTCCATATACATCTAAGGTAGTCGTCATAGCCGTCACGTTCCCTACAAAGTAGACTTTCATGGAATGCACCCCTAGATCCATAGAAGGCACCTGCCTCCCCCGGCTGCCTGTACCCGGACGCGCGAGGCGACCAATGCGACAAATGCGGCAAGCTGGTGAACGCTATAGAGCTGATCAACCCGCGCTGCAAGATCTGCGGCGGCGCGCCGGTTGTCAAGCCTAGCGAACAGCTGTTTATTGAGCTGGGACAGGTTTGTACATGTTATAGACATGATCTATCTGATGATTATTCCCCTAGGTGCATTCCACGAGAAGGTCAGGTACGTAACGCCGTTCTTCGCATTTAAGAAAGTTACGAATACAATTTTTGGTGTACTATCCTAATCTTATAAATGACAATAGTGTTGCAGAAGGCGACCATTGCGACCTACTTAATTTTTTTGACAATCTGACTTAAGCTTTAACATTTGTGTTTGTCCGCTTTCTGCATTACCAAAAAATCAAAGTTGGTCGTTTTCTGCATAACTGTGGACAACTGGGTGCTTGTATTTATAGAGAATTCTGGCACTTTCTATATATTTCTAAGGTAGCTGTCATAGCCGTCACGTTCCCGACAAGGTTACTTTTTCATGGAATTCCCCATTAATAACGAATTCTCACACTTTCCATATACATCTAAGGTAGTCGTCATAGCCGTCACGTTCCCGACAAAGTAGACTTTTTCATGGAATTCCCCATTAATAACGAATTTTCACACTTTCCATATACGTCTACGGTAGCTGTCATAGCCGTCACGTACCCGACAAAGTATACTTTTTCATGAAATTCCCCATTAATAACTAATTCTCACACTTTCCATATACGTCTAAGGTAGTCGTCATAGCCGTCACGTTCCCGACAAAGAAGACTTTTTCACGGAATTCTCCATTAATAGCGAATTCTCGCACTTTCCATATGTCTAAGGTAGCTGTCATAGCCGTCACGTTCCCGACAAATTAGACTTTTTCATGGAATTCTCCATTAATAGCGAATTCTCGCACTTTCCATATGTCTAAGGTAGCTGTCATAGCCGTCACGTTCCCTACAAAGTAGACTTTCGTAGAATGCACCCCTAGATCCGTAGAAGGCACCTGCCCACACCCCGGCTGCCTGTACCCGGACGCGCGAGGCGACCAATGCGACAAATGCGGCAAGCTGGTGAACGCTATAGAGCTGATCAACCCGCGCTGCAAGATCTGCGGCGGCGCGCCGGTTGTCAAGCCGAGCGAACAGCTGTTCATTGAGCTGGGACAGGTTTGTACATGTTATAAACATGTTCTATCTGATGATTATTCCCCTAGATGCATTCCACGAGAAGGTCAGGTACGTAACGCCGTTCTTCGCATCTAAGAAAGTTACGAATACAATTTTTGGTGTACTATCCTAATTTTATAACTGACCATAGTGTCGCAGAACAGAAGGCGGGCGACCATTGCGACCTACTTAAATTTTTTGACAATCTGACTTAAGCTTTAACATATTGTGTTTGGCCGCTTTCTGCATTACCAAAAAATCTAAGTTGGTCGTTTTCTGCATAACTGTGGACAACTGGGCGCTTGTATTTATAGAGAATTCTGGCACTTTCTATATATTTCTAAGGTAGCTGCTCTGTCATAGCCGTTACGTTCCCGACAAAGTATACTTTTTCATGAAATTCCCCATAAATAACGAATTCTCACACTTTCCATATACGTCTAACTAAGGTAGTCGTCATAGCCGTCACGTTCCCGACAAAGGAGACTTTTTCATGGAATTCTCCATTAATAGCGAATTCTAGCACTTTCCATGTCTAAGGTAGCTGTCATAGCCGTCACGTTCCCGACAAAGTATACTTTTTCATGAAATTCCCCATTAATAACGAATTCTCACACTTTCCATATACGTCTAAGGTAGTCGTCATAACCGTCACGTTCCCGACAAAAGAGATTTTTTCATGGAATTCTCCATTAATAGCGAATTCTCGCACTTTCCATATGTCTAAGGTAGCTGTCATAGCCGTCACGTTCCCGACAAAGTATACTCTTTCATGAAATTCCCCATTAATAACGAATTCTCACACTTTCCATGTACGTTTAAGGTAGTCTTCATAACCGTCACGTTCCCGACAAAGGAGACTTTTTCACGGAATTCTCCATTAATAGCGAATTCTCGCACTTTCCGTATGTCTAAGGTAGCTGTCATAGCCGTCACGTACCCGACAAAGTATACTTTTTCATGAAATTCCCCATTAATAACGAATTCTCACACTTTCCATATACATCTAAGGTAGTCGTCATAGCCGTCACGTTCCCGACAAAGAAGACTTTTTCACGGAATTCTCCATTAATAGCGAATTCTCGCACTTTCCGTATGTCTAAGGTAGCTGTCATAGCCGTCACGTACCCGACAAAGTATACTTTTTCATGAAATTCCCCATTAATAACGAATTCTCACACTTTCCATATACGTCTAAGGTAGTCCTCATAGCCGTCACGTTCCCTACAAAGTAGACTTTTTCATGGAATTCTCTATTAATAGCGAATTCTCGCACTTTCCATATGTCTAAGGTAGCTGTCATAGCCGTCACGTTCCCGACAAAGTATACTTTTTCATGAAATTCCCCATTAATAACGAATTCTCACACTTTCCATATACGTCGAAGGTAGTCGTCATACCCGTCACGTTCCGGACAAAAGAGACTTTTTCATGGAATTCTCCATTAATAGCAAATTCCCGCACTTTCCATATGTCTAAGGTAGCTGTCATAGCCGTCACGTACCCTACAAAGTAGACTTTCGTGGAATGCACCCCTAGATCCGTAGAAGGCACCTGCCTCCCCCGGCTGCCTGTACCCGGACGCGCGAGGCGACCAATGCGACAAATGCGGCAAGCTGGTGAACGCTATAGAGCTGATCAACCCGCGCTGCAAGATCTGCGGCGGCGCGCCGGTTGTCAAGCCTAGCGAACAGCTGTTCATTGAGCTGGGACAGGTTTGTACATGTTATAGACATGTTCTATCTGATGATTATTCCCTTAGATTCGTAGAACCCAGCCCAGGATTAGTGTTGGTAAAGACTCGAGTTCTTTAAGACCCATTTTAGGACATCTCATTTTTACGAGACTATTAAGCTCAAAAGACTACAGAGTTTTTTAAGTCGTGAGTCGAGCCCTCTTTTTAGGCTTACTTAGTCCTGCATATAAAGCTCAAGTCCTAATATTGCCGACGAATTTTTTGATGTCGCTTCAAAAATTATGAAATGATAAAATGCCATATATTGAAAAAATGTTTTAGGTTCAAAATAATACTAATAAAAAGCTTATTTTTTTCAATCTTTTAAAACCCTAGATTGTTTTTATCACATAGTTGTATTGATTTCTTATTTATGCTATATTATTAGAAAAACCTTAATTACAAAACATAAATCTAGCGCTTCTTGAAGAAATCGAGTCTTCTTGAAGGACTCGAGTGTCAACATTGTAAAATAACTAAAGTTTTGACTACCTGACAGTCTTTAAAACTGAGTCGAGTTTTAGAATGAAAAACGACTTGAGTCTTTGCCAACGCACCCGCTGCCTGTACCCGGACGCGCGAGGCGACCAATGCGACAAATGCGGCAAGCTGGTGAACGCTATAGAGCTGATCAACCCGCGCTGCAAGATCTGCGGCAGCGCGCCGGTTGTCAAGCCTAGCGAACAGCTGTTTATTGAGCTGGGACAGGTTTGTACATGTTATAAACATGTTCTGTCTGATGATTATTCCCTTAGATTCCTAGAAGGCAGCTGCCCACACCCCGGCTGCCTCTACTCGGACGAGCGTATTCAGGAGACCTCGGGTCGGGACATAGGATATAAAAAATGGTCAAGTGTGAGTCGGACTTGCAGTAAAAAAGTATAAGAGATATTTTGATCAAACCAGAAGTCGTTGAAAGAGTTCATTACTATGCATGTGTCGTCATCATCATCATCATCACATCAGCCGAAAGACATCTACTGCTGAACATAGGCCTCCCCCAAAGATTGCCACAATGACCGGTCCTATGCCACCCGCATCCAGCGGTCTCCTGCATGTGTAAATATGTATGTGTAGAACTTTATGCCCCGTACTTTAAAATAATTGAACAAGGGCACACTTTCAACGGCTTTAATAGCTGATATCTCCAAAACGATCCGCTTAAAGAAAAAAAATTCTATAATTTTTGAAGACGTTTCTTTTGATGTCTCATACGCTTACGATTATGTACAGTCGAGTTCATAAATATATGAGCAAATCCAAGGCTTCCAAAATAAATGAGCATAGAAAAATACATATTATTATGCATCTGAACAAATTTACCAATCAAAAATATGTGTACATATTACCTGTCAAAATAATCCCAGCATGTGTCACATTAATATTTAGCAACTGAAAAGCAAAAATTACATAACTATGTGCAACTTCACAAATATCAATGCAAAACCTTTTTCGTATATTTTGACAGTCATCAAAAAGTCTCTTCGGCTCTCGGTTTGTTAGACTGACAGCGTGGGTTAACCCCTCGGGCCTTCGGCCCTCGGGATAGTGTGGACTGTAGCCTCGGGACTACGGCCCTCGGTTTCTTAAACTGACAGCGTGAGATAACCCCTCGGGCCTTCGGCCCTCGGGATCGCGTGAACTGTGTTCTCGAGCCTACGACTCTCAGGTTCATAGACTGACAGCGAAGGTTAACCCCTCGGGCCTTCGACCCTCGGGATCGCGTGAACTGTGTTCTCGAGCCTACGACCCTCAGGTTCATAGACTGACAGCGAAGGTTAACCCCTCGGGCCTTCGGCCCTCGGGTTCGCGTGAACTGTGTTCTCGAACCTACGACCCTCTGGTTCATAGACTGACAGCGAAGGTTAACCCCTCGGGCCTTCGGCCCTCGGAATCGCGTGAACTGTGTTCTCGAACCTACGACCCTCAGGTTCATAGACTGACAGCGAAGGTTAACCCCTCGGGCCTTCGGCCCTCGGGATCGCGTGAACTGTGTTCTCGAGCCAACGACCCTCAGGTCCATAGACTGACAGCAAAGGTTAACCCTTCGGGCCTTCGGCCCTCGGGATCGCGTGAACTGTGTTCTCGAGCCTACTACCCACAGGTCCATAGACTGACAGCGAAGGTTAACCCTTCGGGCCTTCGGCCCTCGGGATCGCGTGAACTGTGTTCTCGAGCCTATGACCCTCAGGTTCATAGACTGACAGCGAAGGGTAACCGAAGGGGATCGTGTGGCCTGTAGCCTCGGGCTTACAGCCCTCGGTTTGTTAGGCTGACAGCGTGGGTTAACCCCTCGAGCCTTCTCACGATCGTGTGAACTGTGTCCTGGAGCCTACGCCATCCATAGACTGATAGCGTGGGTTAGCCATTCGGGCCTTCAGCCCTCGGGATAGTGTGGACTGTAGCCTCGGGACTACGGCCCTCGGTTTCTTAAACTGACAGCGTGAGATAATTATTGTTTCTGTGATTGGGTCGGCCCTCCTGCTGCAAGGCCGAATTACTTGGGCCCCTGGAGTGGGTTTCCGGGCCTTCAACCCTCTGCTGGATCGGCCTTCTTCCTCCCAACCTAAAGTTCGCCCTTCGGGCTTGCTGAACTACTCGGGATTTAAACTATTCGCCCCAGCACACTGCCATCTTAGATTATTTTCCAACTTTTTCCGAATATTACCCTTTTGGGTTCCTCGACTCAAACCCTGGCGATAGGTTTTTGCATACACTGCACTGACGCTTACTGCCACGCATTCAGCAACTGAAGTCCTCCGGTTAACTTAGGGTAATCCATGCTATGATGATGACTTTTATGATGCTCTCAAGCCTCATCTTAATTTTTACCCTCAACTCCTTACTTACGCTATGCTTATGCTTTTTAGAATACGTATAATTTTGGCGTTTTGAAATACGACTATCATTTTGTTTGCTGAGGGAAACCACATTATTTTACTACCTTTAGAGATATCAAAATTTGAGTAGTATTTGGAAGTTAACCTCAAACGATAGGTACCTAAACCATTTATTTCATTGTGTATGATATTAATTTCTTTGCTACACCGAACACAATACGTTTGTAACTTGGCTGTTAATCTGATATCTTATCACCAAAAGGACCAATTCTAAGAAACCCATTTATTGGACATACATTTGAAAATGTACAACTCAGATCACCGAACAGCACGCGTGCGAAGTTGCGGGCACAGCTAGTATATTATATATTACAAAAACAAGCGGAAATATAAAAAACGATTCTGGGTGCATCCATACCTTCTGATAATTTAACTTTTTTTCCCATCCCAATTCACGCCTTTTCTGTTACATACTCTTTCCTGCCATACTCTGCAGCTTATAATTGTACAAACATGCATATTTCCACCTCCTGTACGAAATGAACATTAAAAAGTTCCGCCGCCGCCATTTCGTCTGCAACGCGTATGCGACTCGAGTAGCGTGCGACCAGGAGTGCGATTTTTGAATTTCACCGATGATATTAAGATCACTGGTGACTAAAATTATCACCTGTGATTATAAGTCACGGTTTTCCGAATGCCATATTTTTGATTCTCACACGTTCTTTACCAACATACAGAAATTGTACAATGTCAGTAATAGACAATTATCCTGTTACGTTCCTTTTTGTGCAGATGTAGTAGTGTTGCCCTTAGTATTGGTTTTTATTTTTCATACTACCTATAACTCATAGTAGGTTCTGTCAAAGTGATCGAACGTAAAACGGAGTGTCAATGTTATTTGGAAAGAAAACGAAAGATTTGAAAGATGGCAGTGGCCTATACCACAAAACTTTACAAGCGTACAATTCTACAAAATTGTATAAATTCCCATACAAAATGTTGACAATTTTGTAGAATTGTACGTTTGTAAAGTTTTGTGGTATAGGGGCCAGATGTCACTAAGTCAACTGTCAAAAATAGTCACACGGTGATTTCAAATCGAGTAGGTGGGGGCACTCGTAAAGCGATATCATAGGTATGACAATTCTAGTCACCGATGACATTTCAAAAATACGAACTCGACGAAAATCACTTGTTTTCGGTGAGAATAAGTTACTGGTGAAATTCAAAAATCACCCCAGCACGACAGTAGCGAGCGACTGATATCAAACGCGTCGTCGACGCGTCTCGTCGTGTGCGCAAGGTCGTGAATCAATATGGCGGCTACTCACAAGCGACGCTTAGGATACGGGTATGAAGGTATACCTTTCGGTCGCATAATCTTTTTCAGGCTATTCTATTTTGGCATACTTTTCTTCGCATAATTTGTATTAGCATAAATGTACTGTCGCATAGTAATTATTGCGGCATACTACTTTGTTCGCATATTAAAGTTTTGTAATAATTTAACTTGGACTCATTTATTTGCCTAATGTATACTACGCAATTTGGAATAATGGTTACTAGTCATAATATTTCGTAAACCATAATTTTAGTTCCCTATTTGAATAAAACACTTTTTATTTGTTCAATTTGAATTCTAAATGCATTTTACATATTCAGTATTTTATATATTTTAAAAATTTCTTTTATTTTGTTGCGGGTCTCTTGTATCTAAAATATTAAAATGCGTTAATATCTAATTTCAAAGCATAGATAAATTAGGTTAGGTTAGGTTAGTGTGTTGTCCAGGGTATGAAACGCAAATCGCTTGAGAGTCGCTTCGTGAGAGACGGGCCTTACACCGATCACATTTGGTTTCATATTTTAAAGACAAACGGGTCTTAATCGCGTAAACTTACGTTTAATTATATCCTAACGTTTCGGGCATGACGTTACACCCGTGGTCGCAGGCAGACTGGCGAGAGAATGTATCAACACCTTCGAGCTGCGCGGGTTTTACCCGTTTGTCTTTAAAATATGAGTGATATATGAGTGTTGTCAGCCTCTGTAGCCTAGTTGGTAGTGACCCTGCCTACGAAGCTGGAGGTTCCGGGTTCGAATCCCGGCGAGGGCATTCTTTGTGTATTTATTTATCACAAATGTTTGTTCCTTGGTCATGGCTGTGTATGTATCTAAGTATCTATACGTATCTATCTATTATATATATCGTCGCCTGGTACCCACAACACAAGCCTTAATTGAGCTTACCGTGGGACTAGGTTGATTTGTGTAAGATGTCCCAAGATATTTATTTATTTTTTTATAATCGTGAAAGTTTAAATCAACATTTGGTTTCAGTTAGAACCAGCGCTTCGCTCATGGTGCAGTCAGGTGGAGTCCGGCTGGTCACCGTCCGCCAGGGCTGTCACTCGGTCGTGGCTGCGTGAGCCGCTGCGCGCCAGGGCTGTCACCCGCGATCTGCAGTGGGGAGTGCCTGTGCCGAGGGAGGGGTTCTCTAACAAGGTATGCCTAATGTTTACTACATCAGCGACATCTTGCCACTGATACTTTATTAAGCGTATTTAGATTTGACGGTTGTACTTTAACTGTAAAAATAATGCAATTTTTATACCGGGCGTATATATGTAATAGGTACATAAAACAAGTATTATTTTAAGTTATAGTCTTTTGAAGGATATATATTAGAGTGACAAAAAATGCGAGATAGAGAAAGAGAGTACGTGTTTGTGAGACAGAACAGCATGTGTGAGATAGAGAAATAGCTGGTCGAGCTAAGTACCGTAAACTGGGGTTACATTGATCAATTTTAAAGTTTAAACTTCAATATCTTCTAAAATTAGGCGTAAAAAAATCCAAAAATAAAATAGTAAGTATAAGAAAATAAATAAATCCGTTCGCAGTATCAAAAATTACAACAATTTACGTCGTTTTGGGGTTATTTTGATCAAATATTTGTGATCAAAGTAACCCCGATATTTTTAAAAAAAACTTCAGTATTCAACTTTATTAAAATCAAAAATCAAACATTGAAGAGAGAACAATCTTCTTATAAAATAAACATTCAAATGGATAGACATAACATAACCATTAACCAACTATACGTAAGATTCTGATCAATGTGACCCCATGTAGGTGATCAAAGACACCCCATTAAATAAAAACAATTGTTATAAGTAGTTAGTTTGAATTGAAGACCCCAAAAACGTTATATTTGTATACCTAAACACACTTGTGACAAGTTACTTGTGATTAAGAACCGTTTACCTCACTACCCTTATTGTTAGTTTAGAAGTTATTTTATACACGAAAAATAGCAAAAAGTATACGTAAATATAAACACGTGATACGCTATTCTAACGACCGTACTCATTTAAAGTGTCTAAACAATTAATAAGGATAACTATCGTTCTTGTAGGACTTAAAAATAAATATATACAGATGCGTTTGGTAACGGAAGATATTCAAAGTAACCCCGATATATTATAAAAAAACTTCAGTAGGGTTAGTTGTGGAACATTGACACAAACGGACACAATAAAACTTTGCGATATCTTGGAAACCTGACCTTAATGGCTAGCCCCGTCTATCAAACAAGGACGAGCTTAGGGACCCTCCACAACTCCCCAGGGTGCGAGCAACGATCGCAGAAAGAGCACGTGGCTACATGCTTCAAAGCGAATTGAACCAGGAAAAGTAACAATTTTAATTTATATTTCGTAATTTTTTGTAAGAATACAGAGAATTGTTTGGTAGTATTTATATTTTGGTCGTATTGTATATATATTCAAGTTTAACTTAAGCCAAATACTTTTAAAATTAGTTCAAGTTTTGGCCTCGTTTTTTTATTAAGTTTAAAATAATACCATGGTGTCTCACAATGAAACATTTTTATGTAATGTACAATGAAACAGGTCCATGTTTCGATGTGTACTGTATAGTTTTATTGTACACCGAATGTGAAATTGCAAAAGGTTACTATTCTATGAGACTGTTTATTTAAACATGTTTCATGTTTAGCACCTCATTATCAACCTATTAAGGCCCACTTGTATAACCTAGGGTTAAACACTGACCAGTAAAATGGTCACTTTAGCTCCTGCTGGTGAATACCTGGTTATTTGGCTAAACCCGGGTGATCCAAGAGAGTCTAAGTAATACATTTCTAATATTTTTGGTGGACTAGTATAATTATATAATAAATTAAATATTTCGTAAAATTATATGCGTAGTAATAGTGGTAGTAAAACATATTTTTTATCTTTTAAAACATTATGTTCCTACATATTGTATTAATACATGATTTGAACATTTTTCGGTTGCTTAATGCGCCAATGTCATAAAGATTCGTTAATAAACTAATCTTCCCAAGAATTTTACTAAGAACAACCACATAATATATAATAACCTGATTTACTACTGATTATGTAACTCTGTTTCAATGTTGGTTACCCGTGATATTTTTAGTTTACAATGAAACAGCTCACGGTGTTTCACTGAACACTATTTATTAGTACACATTGAAACAATACACTTTTTTCAAAAACATTTTAAGAATATATACGCAATTTTCAGAACTAGAGCCATTTTTTTACATACCATAAATAATTATGACTATTAGTCTATTTTATGACAAAATATACGATTTTTAACTTTCAAATTGGCTGAGATAGGACAGTTTAAAAAGTTAAATGTTTCATTGATGGCAATAGTTTAAGTAATATGTTTAACAATAAAACATACGTACACAATACAACAACATGATATTTATGTTGTCACAAAATGTATGATATCTATCGTGGAAATGCCCAGGACCCTCCTGCGTTCGCCTGGGTTGCAATCATACTACGAGGATACATAAAACATAATTTTTTTGCAATATGTCGCAGTTATCGACGACATTGTTAAGTTACTATGAAACTTGGCTTGTATACAATGAAACATTCTTCCGGTTTCATATATCTTTCAGTGGTCTTATTAATCATTTAACAAATTAGAATCCTACTAAACTAAAGCTACTCCAGCCTATCGTTATTATCAACTTTCCTTTATTTTGTATTCATTGCAAGCGTACTTATATATATGTTACATATAACACAGTTCCAATGTTGATTAAGTCTGTTTCATAGTTCTTTGGATTTATTACTTCTGCTTCAATGTAAAAAAATCAGGTGTTTCATTGAATACATGCACGAGGACACAATGAAACAAATCTAATTTTTTGTTTAAAGTTGCATAACACATATACTATTGAAAATAATTAGAAACCAAGAATGCGATTCGATAGCCAACTAAATTGTTTATCTTCGGACACAATATCTCACTCGTAACTTCAAAAACACCAGAGATACAATGGTTTGAAATTTAGTTGTTTCATTGATCCACAACTTACCCTATTCAACTTTATTAAAAACAAAAATCAAACATTGAAGAGAGAACAATCTTCTTATAAAATAAACATTCAAATGGATAGACATAACATAACCATTAACCAACTATACGTAAGATTCTGATCAATGTGACCCCATGTAGGTGATCAAAGACACCCCATTAAATAAAAACAATTGTTATAAGTACTTAGTTTGAATTGAAGACCCCAAAAACGTTATATTTGTATACCTAAACACACTTGTGATAAGTTACTTGTGATTAAGAACCGTTTACCTCACTACCCTTATTGTTAGTTTAGAAGTTATTTTATACACGAAAAATAGCAAAAAGTATACGTAAATATAAACACGTGATACGCTATTCTAACGACCGTACTCATTTAAAGTGTCTAAACAATTAATAAGGATAACTATCGTTCTTGCCAGACTTAAAAAAAAAATATACAGATGCGTTTGGTAACGGAAGATATTCGCGATTAAAAAATAAAAGAAGTTTTTATCAATGTAACCCCAAAGTTCAAAGTAACCCCAGTTTACGGTACATACTCTTGCATGTGCTTTGAAACGACCTTCATCTGATCGATCTTATAATCAGAGATCGGATAAATGTGCGTCATTGTTCGCAATAATATGGACTCCAAAATTGATTAAAAAATAATTTTTCGAAATTTGATTTCGTAGCCTTAAAGTGACTATTTACAAAGGTTTTCATAGTTACCGATGTCAAATAGATAATTTTCTGAAAAGGATTAATTATTCAATCAACTTTGTAGTCATGTTCATATTATTGCAAACAATGACGCACATTTATCCGATCTCTGCTTATATGTCACTACATAGTACAAACCCAAGTCGGTACCCCTATGCTTATATTTTTACCCCATTATTCATAAACGTCTGCTAACTTAACAAGCCGCTAATAATTGTTTGTCCATTTCCGTCTTAACAATGTGTCCATAAGAACAAACAGGACAAACAATTATTAGCGGCTTGTTAAGTTAGCAGACATTTATGAATAAGGGGGTTAAAATACAACGGATTTTGTTGCGTTTTTATATAAATAAATAAAATAAATAAATAAATATCTTGGGACATCTTACACAAATCGACCTAGTCCCACGGTAAGCTCAATTAAGGCTTGTGATGTGGGTACCAGGCGACGATATATATAATAGACAGATACATATTATAGATACTTAAATACATAAACAGCCATGACCAAGGAACAGACATTTGTGATAAATAAATACACAAATAATGCCCTCGCCGGGATTCGAACCCGGAACCTCCAGCTTCGTAGGCAGGGTCACTATCACTACCAACGGCTACGGAGGCTGACAATATATAATGTATTTGTTGCAGGTGTTCTACGTTTGGTTCGATGCCCCGGTCGGGTACTGGAGTATAACGAATTGCCTCACTAAAGACTACGAGAAATGGTGGAAGCCAGATAAAGATATAAAAGTAAGTATTACCATTATCACCATCGTCGTCATCATATGATTACTTGAAAAAACAAGTCCCGCCAAGTTTCTTACCGGTTCTTCTCGGGTCAGCGGTGTAGGGTTAGAACCGGCAGTAGTTTTAATTTTATGTGTACAGTCAAGGGCATTAATATATATACACTTCTCCATACTGATCCCTTACAAATGTGTCTATATATTAATGCACTTGACTGTAACTTAGACCATTTAAAAGAGTTTGTTGCTATTCCAATTTTAATAAAGAATCATTTGACTTTGACATTTGACTTTGGGTAAATCAACTTTTTTGGTTATGGTCACCTGAGTCACTCTGGTTTTATGCAAAATTATGCTACTTAAATTATGCAAGCATGCATGTAGTCCATCGTTGTAAGCGGCCCATTAAGAAAAGGGCTTTAAAAACCAATAAATGCATACTTGCATAGTTTGAGTAGGATAATTTTGCATAAAACCAGTGTGACTCAGGTGACCATAACCATGGCAATAGCAGACAGAAAAAAGTTGATTCACCAAAGGAACGATAATAGGGCTATACAAAATTGTCATTAAAAAAATCGTTATGAAAGAACAATTGTTTCAGGTAAAGCTATATCAGTTTATGGCCAAAGACAACGTTCCATTCCACGCGATTATGTTCCCGACTGCGATCATAGCCGCCAATCAGGGCCATGTGCTTGTTGACCACATCTTTGCTACAGGTAAACAAATATATGGGTGAATCAACTTTTTTCTGTCTGTTATTGCCATGGTTACGGTCGCCCACAGACAACATAACCTCAAGACGTAGCATAGCCGGGCGACCCCCTCTGTCACGCATACGGTGAATTCACTCCATATTAGAGCCACGCCTCCATTGCTAACTTCAGTCTGCGGCCGGCGTTCATGAGATAATTACGAAAGTTTTAACGTGATTTACGTCATGCAAAATGCATTACTGTTGTGTGAAATTGTGTGGCAAGAATACAAAAACATCTAGTGTGCAAAAAGATGGTATTTCGTTTCACAAGTGAGCAATTTTTTATAAATTTCAATTAAAATTAAAAATTGTATAAGCATAAAATCTAGTGCACTCGTTGATGTCTTTTTACAAAGTCTCTTTCTAATACTTTGCACGAAATATAACTCCCTCCTTGTCTAGCGTAACGAGCAGGTAGGCCGTCTGAATTAGGGATGACCGTAGAGTATTTTTTCTTTTTGCTATCGATAAGGTAACTAAAGATAAATTAAAATCTTTATTCTCAATCGTACCAAGCAACAGACTTTGCGGTGGAGTCTCCGTATCCGAACTAGTGATTTCTATGCCTGCAGTCTGTTTACTATCGATAAGATATTGTGATTATATTCAATTATCCTCAAATAAATTCTGGTTTAGTGTAAAGTGTAGAAGTATAATTTTCAAAAATACTATTATGTTAAATAATATTGTGTATCTTCTCTAAATGCCCAAACATTAAAGAATTGTGGATGAATGCTACAAAACGGTCACATGATTGGATTCCTGCTCCTAGCAGTATGATATGTTCTCGGCACTTTAAATCGGAATATTTCAAATTAACAAAAACGAATAATAGACGAATTTTATATACAACGTATTTCAATGGCATTTTTGGTAACTTTTTAACTACGAGTTAATGCTTGTACAAATAAAAGTATATTTTGTAAAATTGTTTTATTTATTGTCTCAGGAAAGATATATTGTGATATTAATATTTGACCGCAACTTTGTCTGCGTGGATGATGATGATAAAATAACTATCCTTTGTCCTTTCCCGGGTCTTAAACTATCTCCATTCCAAATTTCGTCTAAACCGGTTTAAATGTGAAGATGAAGACACATAATTTTTTTTATATAAAATGCATTTCAAGCTAGCATCATAAGCTAGTATCATAATATATTTTCATCTGCGGGGATGATGATGATGAATGAAATATCGTATGTCCTTTCCCGGGTCTTAAATAATCTCCATTCAAAATTTTTAAATTGGTTCAGCGATTTAAGCGTATAGACGCAGTAAACTGACAGACATACTTTCGCATTTATGGTATGCATTAGTACGGATATGGATTTACGGTTTTGTCGGTAAGTCACTGACAAATATCGAATTGTGAAAGCGATAGACATTGCAACCATCGATACTTTTATCGACATTCGGAAATCACTAGCGACCGGCGGACATTTTTGTTTTACACCTCATTGACCTTGAAACGACGAATCACAACACAGTTAGCTCATGTTACGCCGCCCGCACCTCAGCATTTTTGGCAGCATCGGTTTTATGAAATAATTGTCTAAAGCTACGTCTTTAGGTTATGTTGTCTGTGCGGTCGCCTGAGTCACGCTAGTTTTATGCAAAATTGTGCAAACATATTTTTTTCTGGTGTTCATAAGGCCTTTCCTTAATGGGCCACCTACAGACATGCACTACATGCATGCTTGCATAATTTAAGTAGCATAATTTTGAATAAAACCAGCGTGACTCAGGCGACCGTAACCATTGCAATAACAGACAGAAAAAAGTTGATTCACCCATATATACCATTTAAGACATAAATTCCTGAAAAGTTTATGAAGCCTTTTCTTTGCAAATGTGCAATAAAAAAATCGTGCTTTCTAGCCTCCTCGCCGTTGTGTAAAGCAAAAAATTCTGACTTTAAAAAAATACAAAAAGTCGGTCGAAAAATATCTATCATATACAAAAACTTGGTCGAGAAATATATGTCTTGCATATAAGTACATAGTTAAAGCCTTAGGTTGAAGACACGTATATCAGCATGCGTACGCATTATGTCTAATAAAATTGTCCGTTTAGTATGAAACGTGTAAGCATGCGTACGCGTGCGGAAAGCTGGACGCGGTCTCATACTAAACTGACATTTTCTATAGACAAAATGCGTACGCATGCTGATAAATCTGTCTTCACCCTTAATCAAAATGAAAATCAGTTGCCTTGCCAGTAGGAAAAGGCGTCATATTTAAAAAATGTATCCGCGTATTGTTGATCGCTCATAGAAAGTTTGAATTTGACGCCCTTTTTCAGTGCCAAAAGTCGTTACACAAAATGACTACGTAACACTAAAATTATGACGTTAACACGTTCGCCTCCGGTACTGTTTCACTAAGCGCTTATACTATGCCGATCAAAATTATCTGATAGAAATCCTATGCCAGTGACACGCATGTGTGACCGAAAAGATTGTACTCCTATGCCGTCGACACACACTTGTGTCAAAAACGTTCGTATTTCTATCCCACTGGCATAGGAGTGAGAACTTGATTAATGCTAGTGGCATAAGAATAAGATTACTTTGATCACGTATGTGTGTCACCGGCATAGGAGTACAGTTTTTTCGGTCACATATGCGTGTCACCGGCGTCGAACGTGTTAATTGGAACCCATCATAGTCAGACATGTCATCATCATCATCATCAGCCTATCTTAGTCCACTGCTGGACGAAGGCCTCTCCTATTAACTATGCGTATAGTCGCATTAGGAAGTAAATGCCCATAATCGCCACGCTGGGCAAGCGGATTGGCGATAGCAGTAATTTGTCCACTATGATGACGCTGCTGCCCATTATCAATCTGTAATGGTCAGTGACACTTCAATCCCTTAGTCGACTCTTACGACACCCACAGGAGGAGTTCGGGTGGTGACAAATGTATTCTTACTGCCGTCACCACACGGCCTCTCAAGAGATCTCATACCACTTGTCATTTTGTGAAGGTTCTAGAGTGGACTAGGATTCCAATTGGTACTGTTACAATTTGTTTGCAATCGACCTGGTAAAAAGATCGAGATAGAGATAAAGGTTCGGCCACGTG
Source organism: Thaumatotibia leucotreta (assembly GCA_025490895.1). Lineage (NCBI taxonomy): Eukaryota > Metazoa > Arthropoda > Insecta > Lepidoptera > Tortricidae > Thaumatotibia > Thaumatotibia leucotreta. Next base: position 25,351 of record JALPQI010004277.1, read on the forward strand.
TGAACACTCTGAAGTGGCAGGCGTTTATTGGCTACGGTAGCTGCTTACTAACACGCGGGCTGTGTGCGAGCATTTTAATTTCTAGGGACTATCGTGAAATTAAAAAAACCTTGATTTGTAGTCAGGTTTGTAATGACAATTAAGTGCGATATCTTCAGGAATTTAAACTTGATCGGCGTTTTTATGTTATAATATCACTTATAATTTATAAAATGAATACCAAAACTGAGTTTTTATTGAAATTTAGTGCATAATTGTCGTACAAACCTGAATAAACTATGATTAAAAAAAATTAAAAAGTTCATTCTTATTTGCCTCAGTCTTGGTATAAGAAAAAATAGTTAGATAAAGAAAGATTGGCTAATTCGCTTATTTTTATAGGGATTTTTTTTTAATTTCGGGTCAGTCAAGTGCAAAAATAAGTATCGAAAGAATCCGCTCATAAATATGTTACGACGTTCTTATTACACAGAATTAGAGTACACTGGGACATATTTTTAACATTTTGTATACACATTATTTTGTCTTTGACTGTAGCCATGACTTAACTTTTAAGCCTCTATAATGATAACTAAATTCTGGAAAAATACAATCCGGTTGTTAGTTTCATATTTTAATTTTTTTGTTATTCGTGTTTTAGTATTTTATTGCCATTTTTTCAGAGTACCTGAACTACGAGGAGGGAAAATTCTCAAAATCGAGAGGAGTCGGTGTGTTTGGGACGGATGCTCAGGTAATTTTACTCATTTGTTCTTCAAATTGCTTAAAAAGAGAGAGATAATTTTCGACCTGGCTTCACATATTTGACTTCTTACGTCCTCAGGAATAAGCTGGTATAAATTATTCGGTTTCATGTTACACCGTGTATAATTTTAGGGGATATAATATATTATTTCGTCGGTTGACAAGCAAACCTCACGAAGTAACAAATAAGTGTACACTCGGGTAAGACCGGACCATTTTTCGGTGAGTTGAAAGGAAGTCACGAAAAATCATAAATTTATTCTCACTAACTTTTACCTGCGTACGTAATAAAAAATAAATCAAGCTTTCAATATAAATTTACTTGATGCCGCTCAACCGAATAGCTTAGGAGTAATTGATACTCAAACATGCACAAATTTTTTTTAAGACACCTAACCGTAAACCTTCTTCGCTTAAGATCGGACTAGTATCTAATTTCAATTCTAAAGTAAGGAGAATAAGTATACTGCAAGATATACTATCATGGTGACCCACCTTAGAAGGACCCCATAGCTATCAAAAAATTCAAAGTTTTGTCAATTTTAATGCTATCAAACTGTGAATTTAAGGATGACCCAGGAGAACGATGAGAGTAATTTACCCTAATTGAGTTTTGGTTGTCAGCCGACGGTTTGTAAATTTTCAATAACCTAAAATAATGCAACGTTTTTAATATTGTGTACAGGACACGGGCATCCCATCAGACGTGTGGCGATTCTACCTGGCCAGTGTGAGGCCGGAGAGTTCTGACTCTAGCTTCAGCTGGGTAGAGCTGGGCACCAGGTAACTATTGCTCTACTATACATACAGACGGCATCCCATCAGACGTGTGGCGATTCTACCTGGCCAGTGTGAGAGGATTCTAGCTTCAGCTGGGTAGAGCTGGGCACCAGGTAACTATTGCTCTACTATACATACAGACGGCATCCCATCAGACGTGTGGCGATTCTACCTGGCCAGTGTGAGAGGACTCTAGCTTCAGCTGGGTAGAGCTGGGCACCAGGTAACTATTGCTCTACTATACATACAGACGGCATCCCATCAGACGTGTGGCGATTCTACCTGGCCAGTGTGTCAAGTCAAGTCAAACCATTCTTTATTCAAGTAAGCTTATTAATAAGCACTTTCGAATCGTCTGACATTATCAAGAGAGAGAAAAAAAATCTACTACTGGTTCAAACCCTACGCCGTTCCTGAGAAGAACCAGTAAGAAACTCAGGTGGACTTATTTTTTCAAAACAGTATAATAATACATCTTATTAAAATAACATGCATTAAAGAATGTATTACATAAAAAAAAAGATTATTATAGACATTTTTTATAAAAGACAGAAATAAATAAAGGATCATAATATTAAACAAAAATAATTATTGTTGTACAAGTTCACAACATTATTAAGTATCTATATCTATACTACTAGAGATGTAAAGGTCCTCTAGTTGTCAGAATAAAGAGATGTGAGGCCGGAGAGCAGACTCTAGCTTCAGCTGGGTAGAGCTGGGCACCAGGTAACTATTGCTCTACTATACATACAGACGGCATCCATCAGACGTGTGGCGATTCTACCTGGCCAGTGTGAGGCCGGAGAGTTCTGACTCTAGCTTCAGCTGGGTAGAGCTGGGCACCAGGTAACTATTGCTCTACTATACATACAGACGGCATCCCATCAGACGTGTGGCGATTCTACCTGGTCAGTGTGAGGCCGGAGAGTTCTGACTCTAGCTTCAGCTGGGTAGAGCTGGGCACCAGGTAACTATTGCTCTACTATACATACAGACGGCATCCCATCAGACGTGTGGCGATTCTACCTGGTCAGTGTGAGGCCGGAGAGTTCTGACTCTAGCTTCAGCTGGGTAGAGCTGGGCACCAGGTAACTATTGCTCTACTATACATACAGACGGCATCCCATCAGACGTGTGGCGATTCTACTTGGCCAATTTGAGGCCGGAGAGCGACTCTAGCTTCAGCTGGGTAGAGCTGGGCACCAGGTAACTATTGCTCTACTATACATACAGACGGCATCCCATCAGACGTGTGGCGATTCTACCTGGCCAGTGTGAGGCCGGAGAGCGCAGACTCTAGCTTCATAATTCATTCATAATTCATAATTCATTTATTCATTGCTTTTGTGGGTATACAATAGGTCTTATGTTTAAAAATAATAGTACGTTATCCACAAACCCTGTAAGGGCACTGCATTTTTACGGGCTTATGTCTACATTAAATAATATAATACACGAGTAATTAATTTAAATAATTTGCATGCTTACAGGTAGGTACATAATTTTTATGATGCATATAGTTTACATGGATAGGCATGGGCTCTAACAATTATTTAGACTCTTTAAAGTTATAATATTCGTTAATGTCATAAAAACAATTAATAATAAGGAAATCTTTAAGTTTTTTTAGAAACATAGTCTCTGATTGAATTATTTTTATGTGCTTTGGAAGCTTGTTATAAATTTTTACACACATATGATGAGTATCAGCACTAACAATTTGCAATCTAGCAAACGAACTAACTAGCCTTCAGCTGGGCACCAGGTAACTATTGCTCTACTATACATACAGACGGCATCCCATCAGACGTGTGGCGATTCTACCTGGCCAGTGTGAGGCCGGAGAGGACTCTAGCTTCAGCTGGGTAGAGCTGGGCACCAGGTAACTATTGCTCTACTATACATACAGACGGCATCCATCAGACGTGTGGCGATTCTACCTGGCCAGTGTGAGGCCGGAGAGGACTCTAGCTTCAGCTGGGTAGAGCTGGGCACCAGGTAATTATTGCTCTACTATATATATACTAAAATATATACTAAAATAGTACATTACGACACAAGTGCGAAAAACATGAAATTCGAAACGAGTGGCGATGTTTTAAATACGACCTATAGGGAGTGTTTTAAATCGACACAAATAGATGATCAAACGAACTTCTCAAGCGAAGTTCGATCATTATTATATGAGTCGTTTCATTCGAAGATATAATAACATAACCAGGTAGTCCTTTAAACCTACAGGCGACTTTGCACGATATTTAAGAGACATTGAATTGACTAAAATGATTTTTGTTCATTCATTCATTCGTTCACCCTACCTTTCCTGTTCATTCCACCCGCATATTCTCTCATTATCTTCAGAGAAAATGCAAAACTTAGATTAAGGGTTATACTTGGGTGGGTGGGATCTTATATCTTCGAATGAAACGACTCATATAATAATGATCGAACTTCGCTTGAGAAGTTCGTTTGATCATCTATTATATTTCGTCGTTTCATTCTTCAGATATAATAACATAACCAGGTAGATGTTTAGAGTTATTAAGTTTTGCTTTTGGTGGATTGAAACGGCAGATTTATATTACGTTCATTTTTTATTCAACAATGAAATATGTAAGTATATAAATCAACATCAATTACTTGTCCCATTCATTAACATATGAGCGAGGAACACTTTCCTCAATTTAAATTATTATACAAGTTCAATCGAGTATTCGATGGAGTAATCTGATAGACATGATGTTATTAACTTATCTAGGAATCATCACTAGACAGAGACAACATAGCCTGTGACGGGATGTTGCCTGTGACACTAGGTAAGCACACGGATCTAGCAAAATCTCCGTCTTCCGATAAAGGCCTGTTGTAAAAACGGGCAAACGAAGTAGATGCCGCGGTCCAACCCGCCGTGCGGCGGATCGTGTCGACGCCGACACCGGCGCGGCGCGCGGCCGACGTGGCGGCGTGGCGGGCGCTGTGCGCGCTGAACACCGCGACGTCTATTCCGCTCGCCGACAACACATCCTTTATCCACCTACTGATACTCTGGGAACTGGCGGCTCTGTGAGGCGGTTTATACGTCAGCAAGAGGTTTCCCACGCTGGCGGCTCTCTTATTTTTTGTCACAAAAATATAATCTTTGAGAGCTGTAGCGGGACACATAGTTAAGTTTTCCTTAAAGAATGGTAGGAAAAGCACGGGCTGTTCGCGCCCGGCGGCGGATGTTTTTATAATATTTGTGATGCCGATTTTGATACCGTCGTGGGAGGTTATGATGTTTTCCATTTTTATGAGGGCTAACGTCTGAACTCTATGAGCCGTGCATATGGCTAGTAAAGTAGCTAATTTTTTGGTAATTTTTTCCAGGCTTAAACTTGTGTTGGGATACCAATGTGAAATATGGTTCAAAACGATCTGTGGATCCCAAGTATGATTGTACTTGGGTGCAGATGGTTTTTGTTTGTAGGCTCCTCTGAGCAGGCGTTTTACACAAACATCTGAACCAATATTGTTCCCCAACAACAAGGATAAGGCCGAGCGATGGCTGTTGAGCGTACCATAAGCACAATTTTGACTGAATTGATCGGATAAAAAGGAAAGAACTGTTGTTATTGATGGAGTATAGGTGTCAACGGCATATTTGCTGCAAAATGGCCACCATAGCTTATACGTGACATCGTATTGCCTTATTGTGCTATCAGAAAGCGATCTTAGCATAAGAGTCATTGCTTCTGGCGGTGAGCCTCTTTTACTGAAAGACTGCCGCAGAGCCTCGCGACACCCAGGGTAAGTCCTTTGTGGAGGGGATGAGAGTCCCTGAAATGGGAATGGAGAAGATTTTTATCCGGATTAAGAAACATTATTTCCGATTTAAGTAAGCTTTGCAGTAATGGGAACCATGGCTGTGACGGCCAATAAGGGAACACTAAGATTCCATGTGCTTGATCATCAATGATTTTCCTCAGACATTTTAATATTCATGAAAATGGTGGAAAAGCGTAAAAATATTTTGTACGCTAGTTTATAGTAAATGCATCAACAGATAGCGCATCGGGATCAGGTTTCCATGATATGAACTGTGAACATTTGGCATTGGCACGAGAAGCGAACAAATCTATTACGGGTCGTCCGAACCGGTGTATCACTAAATCAAAGGCTTTAGCTGATAATTCCCATTCCGTGTCAGGATTGATTATTTTCCTGGACTCTGCGTCAGCGATGTTTTCTTTAGTGTTGACGTAAGAGGCATATATCCATGTTTCGCTCCTCGCACCACTGCCAAATCGAACGAGCTAGATTATTTAAGTGCGGAAATTGTATACTTCCCATGCGATTTACGTAGCTTATAGCAGTTGTATTATCAACGCGTAATAAAATTGCACAATCAGTCATATTTTTTGCAAAGCACTTTAACCCTAGGAAAACAGCCAGTAACTCTAAATAATTTATGTGAGATTCCTTTTCTGTAGATTTCCATGAACCGTTTACTTTATTTTGTCCGCTAACAGCTCCCCAACCTACATTAGAAGCATCACTGTAGATTTCCAATTGGAAATAGGAATATCTCATTGGGTTATTTGAAGTGAAAGCACTATTTAACCACCAGTTTAAATCTTCAAGTATAACCTTCGAAGGTTGCATTTTAGCTTCGTAATTGTCTTGATTTTTTAATAGTTCAATATATTTCTGTTTCTCTAAAGATTTTGTGTATAACCAGCCGTATTTTACGGCGGGGCAAGCTGAAACTAAGGTGCCGATAAGTTGTGCGAAGTCACGAATAGTGCATCTAGGAAGTCTTAGAAATTTTTGAGCTAACTGTGCAATTTTATTTTGTTTATCGTCAGGTAAAGCTAGAGTCAAGTTCAGAGTGTTAAAAATAAATCCCAATAATTTGCAATTTTGCTTTGGTTGTAACGAGCTTTTGTCTTCGTTGACAACAAACCCCAAACATAGTAATAATTTTAGAGTTTCTTTTACATTTTGAAGGCATTCTTGGAAAGTATCTCCAATACACAATATATCATCTAAGTAAATTACCGATTTGAAGCCTCTAGATCTTAAGTTAGATATAACTTCTTTCATTATCTTGGTAAATACTCTAGGGGCAACAGAGAGGCCATATGGCATAGCTTTAAAACCATCTACCAGGAACTTATGTAAACTAGTTTTAATCACTTTCTACACATATGTCAGGTTATCAAATTGAAATCGTAAATATTTCCGGTCACATTCCTTAATAGGTATAAGGAAATATGCTTCCTTTAAGTCTATTGTGGCTAAATAGCCATTATTAGGTATGAGTTTTGAGGCTGTGCGATGGTCCTCCATCTTGAAATGGCCAGGTGCAATAAATTTGTTAAGGCTTTTTAAATTTAAAATAAAGCGCTTTCCGCCATTTGGCTTTGGTGCAAGAAAGACCTTAGATATAAACTGTGTTTTAATCGGGGCACACTCGGATATGGCTCCTAAATCCTTTAACTTTTGTATAGCTACTTGCATATCGGCTACTTCACTTTGTGAAAAGGTATTTTTCGGAACAGATGTTTGTTTAACTTCTGTAGTAAATGGGATCGAAAAGCCATATCTGACCCAATCTAAAATGACGTTGTTTGACGTTATTTTTAACCAGCAATCATAATAATTCGATATTCGGCCGGCGTGTACCTGGTTCACGGTGCCTGGGCACGTGTCTTCGTTGTCGTGGAGGTCTTGGCCTGTTGTGCTGCCGGAAACGTCCGGCGAGGGTAGTTCCCGGTGGTCCTGCCTCGGGGGTTCCTCCGCCCCCCCCTGTTCTGTGTGTAACGAGGGGGCGCTGACCAGTTTCCCGAGTAGGACGCACGGCTAGTTGACGGCTGGGCCGGCGCTAGCGTTCTTGGGGGTTACTTTCTTAATTTGAAGGCCTTGTTTTTCTATGGTCTTCGCGGCCTTTATTTTTTCGGGCAATTTATTGCCGAATAATGTTTTGTCACGCTCAGCGTCCTGTATTACCTGTAAGAACGTTTTGTCCAAGCTAGGTGTGATAAGTTTTATGCGGCTCTGAGTAGATGACGCATGAAGGTCACACAATATCCGACAACTGTTGCTAAGATGTTTTATAGCTTGTGTTTTGTCGGAATCGGCGCCTTTCAAGAGAATGTCCATGGCCCGGTTAATAGCCGAAATTCCGTAGCCCAGCTTATCAGGAACGAGATACTCCTTATGGAGTTTTTCTCTAGTTTCTTTTATCAATCCTTTCTTCAAAAGCGGTAGCCACAGCTTTGAAAGGTTGTCATGTATTTTATCGCCGAACTCTGGGGCATCGTCTGTCGATTCACCTAGAGCTAGTACCATGTCCGGATCAAGTTCAGGCTCAGTGCTTGATTCTGGCGCCGGTTTGGCGCCAAGGGGCTCTGACGGCGGTATGTCGTCGAGCGGCTGGAGCGCCGATACATCGTCGAGAACTTGCGGCGGCGATAAGTCGTCGACGGGTTGTGGCATTGGTACATCGTCGGAATGTGCAGATTCGATTGTGAATTGCGGTTCCGGTATTATAGGGTCATGAGCCAGTGGTGAACAATTTTTCATTTGTTCATCTAAAACAATAAAAAAGTGATTAGTGTGGATATTAGAACGATATTTTCTCTTGAGGGTAGTTTGAGAAAATATTTGTGTCGCAGAGTAACGTAAATCTACTGAAGAAAAAACGTATGTTCTGCTTTTTTAAACATCGTTGGAGACTCGCAGTCAACCCCGATGTGTTTTATCATAGTTAATGACTCGCGGTAATTCCCTATGTTGGCTCATTTTAATCACTTTTCACTATAATTATAAAATAAATTTACTTACCCTCGTCTGATGACGACGATGAATAAATCAGTCTTGCCCACCGTTTGCGGTGTTGATCTTGAAGTATTTTAATCTTTTCTTTATAGTAATTGATCTTCTCTTGCGCCTTTCGTTTCGACATAGTGGCGCGTTCCGTATATAAGAGAAGACGCGTGCGTTCGTCGCCGTGCACGAAAAAAGAATGAGAGAATATGCGGGTGGAATGAACAGGAAAGGTAGGGTGAACGAATGAATGAATGAACAAAAATCATTTTAGTCAATTCAATGTCTCTTAAATATCGTGCAAAGTCGCCTGTAGGTTTAAAGGACTACCTGGTTATGTTATTATATCTGAAGAATGAAACGACGAAATATAATTACGAATTTCTTTTTTGCACGTGTCTCGTACGACGTTTTTAAGTGCAGATGACCCTCTGAAAATTTAAAATGACGCACTTCTCGCACTAGAGCCTAAAAAAGGTACCATCTGTACTAAAATAGTAGTTATATCTACGAACAAATAAAACATGGAAACTGCACGCCATTCTAAATTGCCTTTCGAAACGGTCATGAATTTTAGTTGACAAGTGTCACCCCCTCTTCAATGCATCACGGTAATGAATTTCAATGTCATCCTATAAAAACTTAAACCGCCATTCAAAAACAGTTGTGATTGGTCCATCGAAGTTTTGATTGGCTATATTCCATAAACATTTGTCAAAGTTGTTGCGCCGAAATATGAGGAAAAGCGCTATGTCCTGCCCATCTTGGCACAATTGAACAATTATTTTTGGGGGCATTTTTGAGCTGGGCACCAGGTAACTATTGCTCTACTATACATACAGGACACATCCCATCAGACGTGTGGCGATTCTACCTGGCCAGTGTGAGGCCGGAGAGTTCTGACTCTAGCTTCAGCTGGGTAGAGCTGGGCACCAGGTAACTATTGCTCTACTATACATACAGACGGCATCCCATCAGACGTGTGGCGATTCTACCTGCCCAGTGTGAGGCCGGAGAGTTCTGACTCTAGCTTCAGCTGGGTAGAGCTGGGCACCAGGTAACTATTGCTCTACTATACATACAGACGGCATCCCATCAGACGTGTGGCGATTCTACCTGGCCAGTGTGAGGCCGGAGAGGACTCTAGCTTCAGCTGGGTAGAGCTGGGCACCAGGTAACTATTGCTCTACTATACATACAGACGGCATCCCATCAGACGTGTGGCGATTCTACCTGGCCAGTGTGAGGCCGGAGAGGACTCTAGCTTCAGCTGGGTAGAGCTGGGCACCAGGTAACTATTGCTCTACTATACATACAGACGGCATCCCATCAGACGTGTGGCGATTCTACCTGACCAGTGTGAGGCCGGAGAGCGACTCTAGCTTCAGCTGGGTAGAGCTGGGCACCAGGTAACTATTGCTCTACTATTTGATTTAATTACTTTAATTATTAAAAGAGGATTCTTTCGATAAGGTACACTCGGGTAAGATCGGACTATTTTTCGGTGATTTCAACTCACCGAAAATTAGTTGATGTCACAAAAAAAATCATAAATTTATTCTCACTAAGTTTTACCTGCAGATGTGTGATGTACGCGATAAAAAAGAAATCAAGATTTCAATATCAATTTACTTGATGTCGCTTATCCGGATAGCTTAGGAGTAATCGACACTCAAACTTGCACAATTTTTTTTCAAGACACACCCCACCGAAAACCTTCTTGGCTAAGATCGGACTAATATCTAATTTCAAAACTATAGTAAGGAGAAGAAGGTGCTTAGCTTCCTGTCAAAGATCTAAATCTCCAAAAACATTTTTTTAAAACTTTCATAGCTCACGACTGATGCGGCTGAGCAGTTGCTGCGTACTAGCGAGAGGGGCGGGGTGAAATGGCGTCATGCATAATGTTGCGAGTGAGGAAAAAATACTACTATTTTAGTAGTTATTGCGGTCATCCGATCTTACATCAGATCCGATCGTAGCCGGGTGTACCTTACATATTTCTCAACTTGTTTGTACACGATACATTGATATATTGGCATGGCATGGCATGTTATGTTATGGCCATTACCTCTTCTTATGAGACCTACGTCCAGCAGTGGACTGAGATAGGGTGATGATGATGATGAACCTGCTGTTATGCTTCCTGCTACGAACAAATAAAACATGGAAGCCGCACGCCATACTAAATTGCCTTTCAAAAACGGTTCTGAATTTTAGTTGACAAGTGTCACCCTCTCTTCAATGCATCACCGTAATGAATTTCAATGTCGACCTATAAAAACTTAAACCGCCATTTGAAAATAGTTGCGATTGGTCCATCAAACTTTTGATTGGTTAATATTTTATAAACATTTGTCAAAGATGTTGCGCCGAAATATGCGCGTTGTTAAGAATAGCGCTACGTCCTGCCCATCTTGGCACAATTGAACAATGATTTTTGGGGGCATTTTTGAGCTGGCGTTAGACGTCCATGTTATATATGGTTGCAGGCTTCCTGTACTACCCTTTAACGAATTTATTGTTCACAGGAACAACTCAGAGCTGCTAAACAATCTGGGCAACTTCTGCCACCGTTCTCTAAGCTTCTGCGCGAACTCCTTCAAAGGAAAAGTCCCGGAATTACGAGCCACTAACGCGGACTACGAACTGATGGCTCTCGTCAACAGAGATATCGCTGGTAAGTTTAGTAGTATACAGATGTAGTGAGAAATGACTTGCCTTCGGAAACGTTCGTCAACGTCATGCTGTTTCAGTCTATCTCACTGAGACTGACAGTAATAGCTGTCATGCTACTTCAGTCAGACTCGGTGACACTGCCTGAAACAGCATGTGTTTACGAACGTTTCCGAAGGCAAGTAATTTCTCACTACACCTGTACTTTAATTATCGTGTTTCGTTACTTGTCTTTTGTTTTAGCACCACCTACTCTATGTTTAAACTGTTTTTATTCCGCTACCTTAAGGTTGTCTGGAAGAGATCGCTTTTTAGCGATAAGACCGCCAATTAATACCTGTACTTGTAACACTGTATATCTGTTATTCTACTGTTATTTTGGTGTGCAATAAGGAGTATTGTATTGTATTGTAAGTGGGTTTAAATTCAGCATGTCCTTGCTGAATGCGTCATGTACGCAGCAGCGAGATATGACGTGTTTAGCAGGGATAGGCTAGACGAGAAGGAACTCAGAGAGGTCAACCTTAGAGAGAGCAAGAAAATTAGAAGTCCAGAGGGAATTATAGCGGGAATGCTATCGGAACATTAATCTGCAGCTCCAGCTAAGGAAAATGGGGTGAATGAGCATATTGGATGCTCGACAGCCCGCAAGAGTCCGGTCGAGCGTCGCTCCGTAACATAACTTAACATAAATGAGTTTAAAGAGAATTTGTCAGTCCACTGTTGGACGTAGGCATCTCATATTAGTAGGGATCAGAACGTTGGGTGTAAAATTTAACAAAACGTGTCACTGTGGACAAGTAAGAGCACATACATCCATAAAATATACATATCTGCACACTCAAACATTGTAAGTTCAAGATTGCGAGATCGGTAATAAAATTGGATGCAGAATTTTCAATAATCTTCGTGTTTTAAGTGTTCCATATGTCATTTTTTAAAGTTTTGTTAAAGTTTTGCACCCATAGTTGCGATCATTGCATATTGGCAGCGTCATCATTGTGGACACACTACTGCTATCGCCAAGCCACTTTCCCAGTTGGTTATAGTTATTTACCTCTAATGCATAGTTAATAGAAGAGGCGTAGTCAGCAGTGGATTGAGGAATACTGATGATGTGATATCATCATTGTGTAATTTTTCATTACAAATTCCTTAGGGAATTTCAGTTTTATAGAATTATATTTTGTCTTATAAGTCTTATAACTAATTTTTGCAATAACTAATTGCCGCAAGTGTGATGAAAAACATTGCATGCATCACGGTTGGTAAGACGCAACCCTACGGCGTCGGGTTTCTAACACTCTCGTTAGTAATACCGTACTTACCTCCCTAGATGGGTGAATCTAGGGAGGTAAGTACGGTATCTGAGCGTTTCAACCGCCTAATTTTGGTGGCATCATTTTTGGCGAAGTTTCTAAACGTCACAATGTTAAACTTCGTCATTTGTATATCGTACCGTGCCTCCTTCAAATGACAAAGTAGCACATTGTAACAAATAGAAACTTCGGCAAAAATGATGCCACCAAAATTAGGCGGTTGAAACGCTCAGATATTCACCCAGATGCACAATGTACTATTTCGTCACAATTGCTGTCTAAGCGCGCCATTGCTTACGTGCGTAGCGGGAGTAATAGAAAAGTGAAATTCCCTAGGAAGTTATAAAAATGTCTGTACGTCATTTAATAATATTGTCTTAAAACTTATTTTTCTGTCGGCAAGTGTGATGAAAAACATTGTATGCATCACGGTCGGTAAGCGGAATACTAACTCGAGTCATAAAAGCCCTCCGCCTCACGGCGTCGTTCTAACACTCTCGTTAGTAATTCCGTACTTACCCCCCTTGATGCACAATGTATTAATTGAATGACCATTTTTATGTTGTCTTTTCCCACATTAAAACGTATGTTTTTAGTACAAATGGTGCCTTTTTAGGCTCTAGTGCGAGAAGTGGCTCATTTTACGTCAGATCCAAAACTTCGGAGGGCCACCTGTACTAAAAAAACGTCGTACAGTCAAGTGCAAAAATAAGTATCGAAAGAATCCGCTCATAAATATGTTACGACGTTCTTATTATACAGAATTAGAGTGCACTGCGACATTTTTTGAACATTTTTGTGTACACCTTATTTTGTCTTTGACTGTACGAGACACGTGCAAAAAGGAAATTCGTAACTCGTGTCGATTTAAAACACTCCCTTCAGCTATGTTTTAAAACATCGCCACTCCTTTCGGATTACCAGTTTTTCGCACTTGTGTCGTAATGTACTATAGGGACATATGTTAGTGCATGTGCACCGTGATATGAGCTGACTACACTGAAAAAAATATTTACCAAAGTGACTTAGGTTGGCTATATTACGAGGAAACTTTGATATATGTAACAAATCCTTGCTATCAAATTTACAAAACTAAAAAGGTTGAATTCGATACCAGAGTTCTGGTTAAATCAACAAAGAACATTGTACATTATACCAAACAACTGGTGAAATCAACAAAAAACTGGTGTAATCAACCAAATTAATTTAGTAGAATGCCAACATAAAAAGTTTAGTAAAATCAATAAAAATTTTGTGATAGGACCCAATCAACCTTAATTTTCGGTTAGAATTACGCAAGATCTGATAAATCCAACTTAGCATTTTTTTCAGTGTAGCCAAATTCCGATTCCCCGCCATGTTGCAGGCAGGACGCAGCCCCGCCAGTCCCGCTTAAACCCTTGTGTCGTATACGCGCGATTATTAATTTAATACAGTGTTCAATTTATCAGTTGTTTCTTTCCGTCACCTTAGAGATAGACGCCCATACATATATCTATTCTCTAATGTACTATTTTCTGTCTGTCGCAGCGTACGTCCAGCACATGGAGAAGGGTCGTCTCAGAGAGGCCCTGAAGCACGTGCTTCTCATATCCAAGCTCGGAAACCAGCACATGCAGTCGTCCCAGCCGTGGGTGCTGCTGAAGGGTACTGATGACGACAAGTAAGTTTTAGCAGGGTGACAATCATCATCGTATCAGCCGAAAGATATCCACTGCTGTGTTCAGTCCTCTGTCTGTTACTGCTGTGGAGTCCTCTCGATGCGGGTGGCACAAGACCGGTCATTGTGACAATCTTTGGGGGAGGCTTGTGTTTATCAGCGTAATAATACATGATTTTATTTATTTGTGTAGTATTATTAATAGTAAATGTCTTTTCTTTTCTTCTGTAATTTGTAAGCCGGTAATTTGTTTGGCCAGTAAAATAAATACATGCTTATTTTCATGACATAACGTGTACCTACGTTATTTTATTAAATATTAATGTTTGTATTATCAGTCAAGGAAATTATTAAGAAATTATATAATCCATTTCCATCGTTTCGTTTCATAAGATAATATTCAAAACTTGGGGTTTTAGCGAACGTTTTTTGACCAAATTTCACATAATATATTGTATTATAACACAACTGGCCTGGCAACTTATAACACACGTACACTGCGGACCGACGAAAAATTAGTGGAACTGGAGGAAGGATTGAGTAAGTTGCGTTGGGACATTGTGGGATTATCAGAAGTCCGAAGAGAGGGCGAGGACACGATAATCCTAAAGTCCGGCAACTTGCTCTATTTCCGGGAGGGCGACCAACAGTCCCAGGGAGGTGTCGGGTTCATCGTCCACAAGTCCCTCGTAAACAACGTGGTGAAGATCGAGAGTGTGTCGGCTAGGGTGGCGTACCTTATACTCAGAGTATCTGGGAGATACTCGCTGAAGGTCATACAGGTGTACGCGCCGACTTCGACACACTCCGACGACGAGGTGGAGGCTATGTATGATGATATCTCAAAAGCCATGCATAGCTCCAGAACCTACTTCACCGTTGTTATGGGGGACTTCAACGCGAAACTGGGCAAGAGAGATGGTGACGAGCTGAGGGTGGGGCAATTTGGGATTGGACGTCGGAACCACCGGGGCCATCTGCTGGCTGGTTTCTTGGAGAAGGAGGGACTCTACATGATGAACTCCTTCTTTAAGAAACGCGAGCACAGAAAATGGACTTGGATGAGTCCCGACGGTGCAACTAAAAACGAGATCGACTTCATCATGTCGACGAAGAGACATACCTATATTCAACGATGTTTCTGTGATCAGTACGGTTAAAACCGGAAGCGATCACCGCTTGGTAAGAGGCACGTTGAATATATGTCCTAAGCTAGAACGCTCGCGACTGATGAAGTCTACGCTCCGTCCTGCACTCCATCTTCAAAACCCCGAGAGCTTTCAGCTGGAACTCCAAAACCGTTTCGATTGCCTAGGCGATGATGTGGACGTATTCAACGACGGGTTTGTGGAAGCTGTCCATAGCGTTGGGTCTAAGTTTTTTAAGGCCCAACGGACAAATAAGACCAGAAAGCTCTCAGACTCCACTCAGGAACTAATGGAAAAAAGGAGTGAACTGGTTCTACAATCCTCAGTTGATGCGACTTTATACCGGCAGCTCAACAGACGGATCTCTAAGTCCCTCAAACGCGATATGCGCCAATTCCGTACCAAGTGTATAGAAGAAGCCATCGAGCGGAACAAGGGCTCTAAAGTTTTTGCAAGGGATCTGTCTGTTGGGCAAAGCCAGCTCGCCAAATTAAAGACTGAGGATGGTAGAATCGTCACATCCAAATCTGAGTTGCTGACTGAGATAGAGGGTTTTTATGGACAGCTGTACACGTCAACTAGCAGACCCGAAGTTGATCTAGCGGAAAACCTCAGAGCTAGACTGACCCGACACTACACAGAAGACATCCCGGACATCAGCCTGTGCGAGATTAGAATGGCTCTTGAACAGCTCAAAAATAACAAGGCACCTGGGGAGGACGGAATTACAGCTGAGCTTCTGAAGGCGGGTGGTAAACCGGTCCTTATGGCCCTTCAGAAGTTGTTCAATTCCGTCTTACTGGAAGGGAGAACGCCAAAGGCATGGAACAGAGGTGTGGTGGTACTGTTCTTCAAAAAAGGTGACAACGCTTTATTGAAGAACTACCGACCCATATCACTTTTGAGCCATGTCTATAAGCTGTTTTCAAGAGTCATTACGAATCGTCTTGCACGCAGGCTTGATGACTTCCAGCCTTCCGAACAAGCCGGGTTCCGAAGAGGCTTTAGTACCGTAGACCACATCCATACGCTTCGCCAGGTTATACAGAAGACCGAAGAATATAACCTGCCCCTCTGTTTAGCGTTTGTGGACTACGAGAAAGCCTTCGATTCGATCGAAACCTGGGCAGTACTACAGTCTCTCCAACGGTGCCAAGTCGACTACCGCTATATCGAGGTGTTCAAGTGTTTGTACGAGAGCGCCACAATGTCAGTCCGACTCCAAGACCAGAGCTCGAAGCCTATTCTGCTGCAGCGGGGAGTTAGGCAGGGAGATGTCATCTCCCCTAAGCTGTTTACCGCTGCACTGGAGGATGTCTTTAAGACTCTGGACTGGAGAAGGCTGGGTATCAACATAAACGGCGAGTACCTCACTCACCTTCGATTCGCTGACGATATAGTAGTCTTGGCTGAAACCTTGGAGGACTTAAGTACTATGCTCGTTGGTCTCAGTAAAGCCTCCGAGCGAGTTGGTCTTAAGATGAACATGGATAAGACGAAAATCATGTCAAATTCCCATGTAGCACCAACTCCCGTAATAATCGGAGACTTTACACTCGAAGTTGTAGACGAATATATATACCTAGGACAAACTATCCAGTTAGGTAGGTCCAACTTCGAGAAAGAGGTCAATCGTCGAATCCGACTCGGTTGGGCAGCGTTCGGGAAGCTACGACACATATTTTCGTCCAATATTCCGCAGTGTTTGAAGACGAAAGTCTTTGATCAGTGTGTGTTGCCAGTGATGACATACGGTACTGAAACGTGGCCGCTTACAATGGGCCTCATAAGAAGGCTCAAAGTCACCCAAAGGGCAATGGAGAGGGCTATGCTAGGAGTCTCTCTGCGTGATCGGATTAAAAATGAGACCATCCGCAGCAGAACCAAAGTAACCGAAATAGCTCTCCGAATCGCTAAACTGAAGTGGCAGTGGGCGGGGCACATTGCGCGTGGAACCGACGGCCGTTGGGGCGGGAAGGCTCTTGAGTGGCGGCCACGTACCGGAAGGCGTAGCGTGGGTAGGCCCCCCACAAGGTGGACTGATGACCTGGTGAAGGTCGCAGGAGTCCGCTGGATGCGGGTGGCGCAGGACCGGTCATTGTGGCAATCTTTGGGAGAGGCCTATGTTCAGCAGTGGACGTCTTTCGGCTGATATGATGATGATGATGATGATATTGTATTGAAAACCAAATTTTCAGTCAAAGCCGGTAATAAAAAAAAAGTGCGCCCGAAATGTTAACCTACCCCTAAAAAAATTAATTTATTGTCTTTTTCTACTCACAAGTTCCTTTGATAAAGTATAAATGTCTGTATTTTTGCATTAAGAGCTCACATATTTAATTCCTATAAAAGTTCACACCAACTCTGTCCTTAGTCCTTACACTAATCTACCAATTTTTTTTGCAGAGAGCGCGGCGCGACAGCCATAGCGATGTGCTGCCAACTAGTGGCGCTACTGTGCCTATTGTTGGCCCCCTACATGCCAGCTACTGGTCGCCGGCTACTAGCGCAGCTTAACCTGCCGGCTACAGCGCTGAGACTCAATCCCACGTGAGTCTAGATAATAGATTAATACGTTAAAACTAGCTAGAAGAATAGTCTATTAGGCGTCTAATAGAAAAAGTAAAAAAGTCACACCTTTAAAAACTCGTAGTGTACAGTCGCAATAGAGGCCTGCTCGTGTATTTGTGAGCATATACAGGATGTTTGGTAACCGGATGCAAAGCCGACAGTAGGTGATAGTCTAGTCCATTTAGAGAATTTCTAGCTATACATGTCTTAGATCATTCTTATAAGTTTTTTTTTTAATTCAATTTTTAAAATTTTTCGGTGAAAACGCCAAAATTCCAGACTAAACCGGCGACAGTACTTTTTTTACAGTAAGTAGTTTTTTTTGTTGTTTCTTTTTTGTATTTTACAATGTCTATCGCACGCCATGAAAGTAATTTAAAACATCTGTGTCTAAAGAAAACTCCTGCTCACATGCTCATGACCCAAGATTCACCCTGTGCATGGTCGCAGATATCTGTATCTCAAATTACCTGCGACCATATATAACATGGACGTCTAACGCCAGCTCAAAACATGCCCCCAAAAGCAATTGTTCAATTGTGCCAAGATGGTCAGGACATAGCGCTTTTCTTAACACCGCGCATATTTCGGCGCAACATCTTTGACAAATGCTTACAGAATATAGCCAATCAAAACTTTGATGGACCAATCACAACTATTTTTAAATGGCGCTATAACTTTTTATAGGTTGATATTAAAATTCATTACCGTGATGCATTGAAGAGGGGGTGACACTTGTCAACTAAAATTCAGGACCGTTTTTGAAAGGCAATTTAGTATGGCGTGCGGCTTCCATGTTTTATTTGTTCGTAGCAAATTACCTATCCTGTAATAATAATGCAATTATCATGTATCATGTTGCCCCTGGCTGTCTTTTGTGACGGGATTTACAGGGGCCCATCTAGTTGGCGGCAAGTTACCGCCTGCCTTGATAACAGTGTAATGATTGTTATGGCAGGTGTCCGGACCTCTTTTCTATATATAGATCCACCTCTGATCCATCCAACCTCCATCACAATAACCCATTAGTATTTTCCATTTAATTTTTAAAAGTCTCTATACGCCTGCTTGGACCGCTGCTGAATCGGTTACAGCACGTATAAAACACAGCCATTTTTCCCAAAGGGTTGTCTCTACAGTCAAGTGCAAAAATAAGTATCGAAAGAATCCGCTCATAAATATGTCACGACGTTCTTGTTACACAGAATTAGAGTGCACTGGGACATATTCAAAGTCAAACTATTCTTTATTCAAGTAAGCTTATTAATAAGCATTTTCGAATCGTCTGACATTATCAAGAGAGAGAGAAAAAGAATCTACTACTCTACTACTGGTTCAAACCCTACACCGTTCCTGAGAAGAACCAGTAAGAAACTCAGATGGACTTATTTTTTCAAAACAGTATAATAATACATCTTATTAAAATAACATGCATTAAAGAAGTAGTTTCATAGTTTTGAACCTTTTTGTATACACCTTATTTTGTCTTTGACTGTAACATGTTGAATATCTTCACATAGCCTATCAAAAGACGGGATTTTTAAGCCCGTCATTCTTAAGGAGATACAAACATAATAATAATCATCAAAATATTTTTTATAAATATTAGATGTCATACTCGTATACCAAAGAAAAACGGCCAAGATCACCTAATGTCCGAGGTGGGGATCGAACCCACGTACTCAGTTTTCGCGGCTGATGCCTGTACCCCTCGGCCACTCGGTCTTAGCCAGCACCGGTCAAATTTCTCGGGTATATGCAATCCCTTACAAGGCTAGGCGCCTTTGACCATTCTCTAAGGGCAAGCAATACATGCCTGCACCTCCTATTAGAATACTTTACAGTTTTCTAGAATAGCTAGAGAGAGCTGATGCTGCCAGCACCAGCTCTCTCTATGGTGGTGGTTATATAGTATTAAGTAGTGTGACTACTGGAGAAAAATAAAAAGTACATATCAAAATATTTAGTTAATAAATAATTTGATTTGTGTTTTACGCAATACGTTAAAAATATGTTTTGTCGGCAGGAGCCCATCCTTCATCCAGTACCTGCCCACGGGGCATGTTATAGGCAAGCCGGAGCCACTTTTCACCAAGATAGAACCAGAGGTACTCGAACAGCTGAAGGCAAAGTACGCCGGCACTCAAGATGACAGAGAGAAAAAGGTATTTATTTCTGTACTACACAATATTGGGTCATTATCTATGAAATTGGCGTTTTTGGTCAAAGACTTGGCAAAAATTGAATTATTTCGAAACATCAAAAAATATAAACAAAATTAATTGTATTAAAGTCAAGTCAAGTCAAACTATTCTTTTTTCAAGTAAGCTTATTAATAAGCATTTTCGAATCTTCTGACAATATCAAGAGAGAGAAAAAAAAATCTACTACTGGTTCAAACCCTACACCGTTCCTGAGAAGAACCAGTAAGAAACTCAGGTGGACTTATTTTTTCAAAACAGTATAATAATCAGTGGTCGGATATCCCGGTGCAACACAAGGGGATACCAAGTAGAAAAGTTAATAAGTCAAAGTCAAAGTCAAAGTCAAACTATTCTTTATTCAAGTAAGCTTATTAATAAGCACTTTCGAATCGTCTGACATGAGAGAAAAAAATCTACTACTGGTTCAAACCCTACGTCGTTCCTGAGAAGAACCAGTAAGAAACTCAGGTCGACTTATTTTTTCAAAACAGTATAATAATACATCTTATTAAAATAACATGCATTAAAGAATGTATTACATAAAAAAAAAAGATTATTATAGACATTTTTATAAAGACAGAAATAAATAAAGGACCATAATATTAAACAAAAATAATTATTATTGTACAAGTTCGCAACTTTATTAAGTATCTATATCTAATACTACTAGAGATGTAAAGGTCCTCTAGTTGTCAGAATAAAGAGATATTAAGATTTAGAGATGTAAAAGGTCTCTAATCGTCATGATTTTAACAATAATAATAAAATAGAAAATTAACAATTTAGTGACAATCACAAAGCAACTATTCTTATTATTTAAAAGACAACAGCCAATACCTATTTAAATATGACATCACAGTAAAATAAACTCTAATATTAAATTAAACTAGAGATGTTTATTCTCTAATGTCAATAATACATAATTTTGGAGATGTAAAGTGTCCCCAATGTCAGTTAATAAATAATAATAATAATGATTTGGAGGTGTAAAGAATCTCCAAATGTCAATAAAAAGTAAATAAAAAGGTATATGAAACAAATGTTTCATGTCAGAAGACAGTTAAACTAAAAGTCTTGTGAACTAGTGCTACAGAATACATAATTATTATGTATCCAATAAGTCAAAATTTTGCTATAGGTATAAGGAGATAAATGGGCTCCATGGTGAAATAAATATTAAGTGTGGAGATGTAAAAGGTCTCCACGGTCAAAGAAATTAAATGCTAAGAATAATAAATAAAATTAATAATTTTGGAGGTGTAAAGGCTCTCCAAACGTCAAAAAAAAAAAAATAATAATAATAATAAAGAGGCTGTTAAGCTAACAGTCTTATAAACTAAGTCTACAAAATACATAACTAATATGTATTCAAGTCAATGTCATGTAAATCTAAGACAGCTCTTGAGACTGAAGACACGGCCATGGTTCCTCGTCATTCAAGTAATCGTCAACTTTATAATAACCCTTTTTGAGAAGACCATTTTTGATGTACATTTTGAATGAATTATAGGGCAGTTCCCATGCCTCTAAGGGTACTTTGTTGAAAAAGGTAACACAGTTTCCAACAAACGACTTTTTTACTTTCTGTAGACGAAACTTGGTAACCAATAACTTATGCTTGTTCCGTGTGTTGCGACTGTGAATGTCAGAAAGCTTTTTAAAGGATTTAATATTCTTATGTGTGTACATTATCACATCCAGTATGTATTGTGAAGCTACTGTGAGAATATCTATTTCCTTAAATCGTTCTCTCAGTGAGTCGCGAGAGCTCATATTGTAAATCGATCGAATAGCTCTCTTCTGAAGAATGAAGATGGTGTCCAAATCTGCTGCTTTGCCCCAAACCTGTATGCCATAAGACATAATACTGTGAAAGTAACTAAAGTAAACTAGGCGAGCTGTCTCCACGTCAGTGAACTGTCGGATTCTTCTAACTGCATACGCGGCAGAGCTCAGCCTTTTTGCCAGGGTAGATATGTGAGGAGCCCATTGCAGATTGCTGTCCAAGGTAAGGCCCAGAAAAAGTGCATTATCAACAAGGTCTAGCTTCTCACCATTTAACGTGATAATAGTTTCAGACTTTCTTACATTTGGAAGCGAGAATCTTACACATTTGGTCTTCTTCGCATTAAGAAGTAAATTATTTGCTGTGAACCACTCTGATACCTCTTTCAAAGTTTCATTGACTTGTCTGTAGTCAATTTGTTTTCTGTCAACTTTGAAAATTAACGATGTATCATCAGCAAACAGAACTATGTCACATTTATCTTTTACAAGGTTCGGCAAGTCATTTATGTACACCAGGAAGAGGAAAGGCCCCAGAATAGAACCCTGAGGTACTCCAAGCTTTACAGTCTTGCCACAAGACTCAGTTCCATTTACAACCACTTTCTGGGTTCTTAAATTTAAGTAAGAACAGACAAGGTGGAGAGCTTCCACTGACAATCCATAGTATTTTAGCTTGTGTAAAAGTGTATCATGATCCACGCAATCGAATGCTTTGGAGAGGTCGCAGAAGACACCAATAGCATCTTGCGAATTTTCCCAGGCGTCGTAAATATGCTTGATTAGTACTGAGGCGGCGTCTGTAGTTGAACGACCTCTTGTAAACCCAAATTGCTGATTCTGAAGCAGTTCATTCCTGTTGAAATGTTGAACCAGTTGGTTCAATATGATTTTCTCAAACACTTTACTCAGAACAGGAAGTATGGATATAGGTCTAAAGTTTCCAAGGTCATATTTGTTTCCTGATTTAAATAGAGGAATCACTTTGCTGTACTTCATTAGATCGGGAAACACACATTCTCTTACACAAGCATTAAACACATTTGCTAAGTACGGTGCAATAACATCGATAACAGATTGCATGACTTTCACAGAGATTCCCCAAAGGTCTTCGGAGTTCTTCAATTTCAAGGACTTGAACATTTTGATGATCTCATTTGGGTCTGTATACTGAAAGTGAAAATCTTTGTTCCATGGTTTGGTATTGTTCATATCCAAGAATGAGCCAGCCTTAGTCACAGACGAATTCAAGTTTTCAGTAGTATCTTTGGCTATGTTGATGAAGAAGTGTTGAAAGGCGCCAGCAACGTCCAAGTCCGCAGTCAAGATTTGGTCATCCACTCTCAGTTTGTATTGGCCGTCACGGGGTTTTGTCTTTCCAGTTTCAGAGCGTATCACATTCCAGGTCGCTTTTACAGTGTTGTCTGCTGACTTGACTTTGTTACTTATATAGGCAGACTTGGCAGCGGCGCAAACTTTCTTAAACACTTTGGAATAATTCCTTACGTATTCCAAGAATTTCCCATCATGGTTATAATTTCTCATTTCATAAAGCTCATACATTCTATTCCTGCTTTTATGGATGCCAACAGTAGCCCAATCGCCAAACCTTGTTTTTACTGAGTCTTGCTTCAATGTTTTGAGCTTGAAAATATTTTTGTGTACAGTTTGTATGACATTCGAAAGCTCCTTGTACAGTGCATTAGGATCTTTCGTATCGGGAATGAGTGCCTGTACCCTGGAATTAACATCTTCTCTAAACCTTTCCATCCGAGTTACAGTGATGGGCCTATATGTAATTACTTGCTGTTGTTTCACAATATTGACTTCGAAGTAGGCTTTTTGACCACAGTGATCCGAGTTAAAGCAGCTAATGATCGATTTCTCCGTAGCTTCAACATTACAGAATATATTGTCCAAACATGTCGCAGTGCTGGCGGTTATCCTCGTGGGCTCATTAAACAGCGGAGATAAGTCAAACGACTGAAATAAGTTTGATATTCTTACTGTGCGTGCATGCGTGAGATCTAATAAATTTACATTAAAATCGCCACAAACAATTATTTTCTTACTGCTAACAAACACTCGTCTCAATACATCTTCCATCGTAGACTCAAACACGGTAAAATCTGAAGAAGGTGGTCTATAGACACACAATATAATGTGATTCTCCATTTCCACACAAGCTATTTCGATAGTTCGCTCAATAGAAAGCTTGACTATGTCCTTTCTCTCCTTACATTTACAATTAGTTTTCAATACAATCAACGAGCCCCCATGAGCCAATATGGATATGACCTAAATTCCCGGGTTAAGTTTGAAAAAAAATATAGATCTGATAGGTATACTTAAAAAGGCAGCTCAAATTGCGAACATTAACGAAATCTTTGGGCGTTTTCACAAACCGTTGTTCAAAACACTTTTTTTCAATTCGGACAAGTTTGAGCTTGTTCGACTCAGGATCACGAGCTCTTTTAATTCTGATAGGTGAAAAAAACTGTCCCACAATATTCTTACATTTTTAATTTCTTCTAGTACGCTATCGCCATACAAAGTCTATAAAAACGATAGCATAATGGAAAAAAAAAACATTTTTGGTCACTTTTTTTTCTCCTAGTAGGATTGAAAGAGCTCGTGATCCTAAGGCGAACAAACCCAAACTTGTCCGAATTAAAAAAAAAAATCTTGAACAACGGTTTGTGAAAACGCCCCTTTACAAAAGTATTGAATATGGCTACACAGATTAAATTAGAAGCAGTTATGGCACGAAATCCAGATTTGGATGACATTAGAGAATACGTAGACCAAATTTCAAATAATACCGCACCTGATAAAGTGTCTCTTTACAAATTTGCTCCACTGACATCCGTAGAAGTGGAAAGGACTTTTTCGGCATACAAATGGATTTTAGATGTGAAAAGGAATCAATTGAAAATAGAGAATCTAGAGAAAATAATTATATGCTATTTTAACTTTATAGAACCTAGTAAGCCATAATTCTTTCATAAAATACATATATTTACTCTAATGTGTCTGCATAGGTGTGTCAAGTCTTCATGCTTAAAAATGTTTGATTTTATGTTACATACACGAGGATGTTTAATCCGTAACCAGGTATATTTTTTCTAACTTAGTAATTGATGACCTCAGGAAGACCATGTACCATTCAGTGGTTATTGGATAAATTTTTTCTTTAACTTTAAATTAATAAAATTTTGAGGTATCTGCGGGAGACCTCACCAAAAATGTTTAATTTAGGCTGGGTATGAATATTGTTTTAATCCTGATCACGGATTAAAATAATCGTGTATTATATGATATTTCTGTTTTTTTTACGTTCGCAATTTCTAGAAGTGGAACCTATTGTGCCTTAGTAAAAAGCTTCTATTTTTAAAGCTAAACTCTTTTATTTAAGAATATTCATACCAAAAGGCTATTTGGTACTAACTAAAATTTATAACCTATCTTTTAAAATAATTGTCGAAATCGCATAATAATAAACGCTTGTATGTACATGCACTTATTTTGCGTTACATAATATTACTAAACTTTACTGGATGTAATTTTGTGGAATCCCGTGGTATATCCATATTAGTCTAATGTTTGAGGTCATTCACCCCTTGTTGCACCGGGATATCCGACCACTGATAATAATACATCTTATTAAAATAACATGCATTAAAGAATTATAGACATTTTTATAAAAAACCTAACTTAAAAAGAGAGATAAATAAAGGATAATAATAATCATCATCATCATCATCAGTCTATGTTAATCCACTGCTGGACGTAGGCCTCTCCTATTAACTATGCGTATAGACGCTTTAGGATGTAAATACCCATAATCGCCACGCTGGGAAGCGTCATCTTAGTGGACACATTACTGCGATCGCCAATCCGATAATAATAATAAACAAAAATAATTCTTATTGTATCAAAACTACAGGTGTAATCCGAGTCTTAGATGGGGGTTTATGAATAAAATATTTGTATTTTTCAGCAAAACGGTGACGTCACGAGCAACAGTGTTTCTTCAAGCGTAGCGGAGCTAGAAAAAGCTGTAGCTGAACAGGTATATAATATTTTCTCAAACTTGCTACGGAATGAAAATGTTACTTACTTTAAATTAAATCCGGAAATACTATGTATCCGGTGTCATGTGCTAAGATGATATGTAAAGAGATTTCATGTATTTATTTCACACCTAGGACTGCAAACAAACTGTCTTTTGTTTTGAAACGTCAAATTGTGATTGTGACACAAGGTCGTGACATTCAGCCATAGAAAAAAAAACCTTAGAACTAATGTCTATACCACCAGGTAAAAGGATAAAAAAAAAGTTAGGCGCGAATGTTATTTTTTTAATGTTATACGATACTGTGCTATTAGTTTATTTGCAAATGAAATAGGATGGTTCGGCGAAACCTGTTCGTTTTATTTCATGGCAAGTTTGAGAAAAGCACCATACAAATCTCGGCGAGAAACAGGGTTACAAGCCGCGTATCTCTATCTGGCCCCAGTTCCTTCGGTCAGATATATCTACTTGGCCTGTAACCCTTCATTTCCCGTCCTCTAAAGTAATGTACTTACTATTACTTAGCCGAGTACATTTTAAATACTATCCTGATTTTTCGGGCGTGGTCGTAAACAAACTAATATAGGTAACTAACAAACTAACAGCAAACTACCTAATCTGGTGGATCCGGGTTCGAATCACTATGAAGGTATATCTCTGCATTTATTACAAAAATATTTGTTCTTTTCCTTTTATTTTATAATTAAACTTAAAAACTTGCATTATTTCATAATCACGCACTTTTAGAACACAATCTTGGTTTTATTACTAACTTAAAATCTTCAACTTGATATGTGTTCACACACATTTTTAGTTTAAATTATTGATATTTATTAGTGATAACGTAAAAATATATTAGCGAACGTCTATCACGATGTGTCAAAGACATCAAATTATACGGAAAGTGAGCCATTTAATTTTTTTTTTTTAGATTTTACTGACGATGGTATAGGTGTGTGTAGGAATGTCCCATATCCTGTGATATTTTATTAATTTGTATTTAACTTTTTTGCACAATTACAAAAAAAATACAAATGGCGGACTTAATGCCTTAAGGCCTTCTCTCCAGTCGATAATTGGGCCAAACAAAAAACTTACGTTTGTTGCGTTATTTTAAATATTTCAGGGCCCTGCACAATATGGGCAAAACAGATAGTCCTATGTGCAGGGCCTGCATGGAAGAGGAGGAAACAGCAAAACATATTCTTCTAGATTGTAAACAGGTAGAGGTATACAGGAGTAGGTACTTGGGGACTCCACATACACTAAAGGAGGCATTTAGCAACCTGAAACATACACTGAGTTTCGTGGAGGAGCTTGGATGGTTGGAATAGGGATACCTCGTTATCACGCAAAAAATGCACAATGGTTGTCGAGTTGCGGAAAAAGCCCAGTATAACTAACTAACTATATTTCAGGGCGAAAAGGTGCGAAAACTAAAAGCGTCGACGAAAGACAAAACAGTATGGACACCGGAAGTGAACAAGCTGCTGGAACTGAAGAAACAACTGACGGTCGCGCAGGCGCAGGCCACGCCCACTTCCGGTGCCACGGTGCAAGAGTTAGAGAAGGCTGTAGCAGAACAGGTATATATTTGTAGTAAAGTGAATAAAATACACTTGGAATAATTACGGGAAATCCCGCGTACGTTTTTAGGCTCTAGTGCGAGAAGTGTGTCATTTTACGTCAGGTCCAAAACTTCGGAGAGCTATCTGTACTAAAAAACGTCGTACGAGACTCGTGCAAAAACAAAAATGCGTAATTTCTTGTTTTTCGCACTTGTGTCGTAATGTACTATTTTGTTATTATAACCTCTCTTAGTTACGACCGTGCGTAAAGTTTAGGGAAATAGGCACTACCTATTCCGACCACTGATTATATCATGGAACAGGGGACAAATTTTCCCTGATTTTCATAAGGTTTAGACATTTTTTCCGTAGATGCTACATATAGCGATGTTATCCCGAGTCCCGCCCCGATAAGAGTTATTTTATGAAGATGGCATTTGCAACTATTGGGAGCTCAATACTTCAAATTTGCATTATAAATAGCTACCTTAAAATCTAACATATGAATGTACATTTTCAACCCTCAGGGCGAGAAAGTGCGACAGCTAAAAGCGTCGACGAAAGACAAGACAGTATGGACACCGGAAGTGAACAAGCTGCTGGAACTGAAGAAACAGCTGACGGCCGCGCAGGCGCAGGCCACGCCCACTTCCGGCGACAGTGTTGCTAGCTTGGAAAAAGCTATTGCTGATCAGGTAATTTTGTATACCCTCCTAAGTCCCAAGTGCCTTCTAAAAGAACAAAATGGCGTTCATCATTAAGTCCTGGGTAATAAAATTTTAAAGGTCGTTCAATGTAAACATTAATTCTATAACGTCAGGACTTAACAATGGTCGTCATATTTTGTTCTATAAAACGCCACTTCGGTCTTTCTGACTAAAAATATTTTAAAAGGCCCGGGTCTTAGGAGGCTATTGATTTAAACTTTCACACATATTTCCTACGAACAAATAAAACATGGAAGCCGTATGCTATATTAAATTACCTTTCAAAACCGGTCTTGAATTTTAGTTGACAAGTGTCACCCCCTCAATGCATCACGGTAATGAAATTCAATGTCAGCCTATAAAAACTTAAACTGCCATTTAAAAATAGTTGTAATTGGTCCATCAAAGTTTTGATTGGCTCTATTCTATAAACGTTTGTCAAAGATGTCCTGCCCATCTTGGCACAATTAAACAATTGTTTTTGGGAGCATTTTTGAGCTGGCGTTAGACGTCCATGTTATATATGGTCGCAACATATTTCATATTTTGTTTTTCACGACAAACGGGACTTATATTGATTTATCCTCGTAAGGCCCACCATAGTCAGTTTTCCTAATTTTAATTTGAACCTTTTTCTAAGGAAATTGGTAAGAATTTAATTTTTTTCAAAAAATATGATTACGAAAGATTGTAATGTTAAAAAAATCAGTTTTCTGCCCTCCGGCCGGCAAGCAGTACTTTGCCGGCCGCTGCGCTAAACTAAGTTGTCGCCTGCAGGCTCCGTTGAGCAGAAAAATAATATGCACACTTCGGCCGTTAAATGGGAAAGCTTCGGATCACATTACACGTAATCCGAGACATTTCCCACTTAAACGGCCTTGGCATGTAATCTACTATTATTAATAACCTAAACTTTTCTTTTCAGGGTGACAAAGTCAGAAAGCTGAAAGCTTCAACGAAGGACAAAGCAGTATGGACCCCAGAGGTCAACGTGCTCTTGGACCTCAAGAAACGACTAGCTGCCCTGCAAACTAAATAGACTATAGATTGGCATTCCGTCGCTATACTTACACAAACTCGGATCTAAAGCGATTAATTAATGGAAATGACTTTCTTTCCGGGTGTTTTTTCCATCAAGTTCTGCAGATACGAGGTTGATTAAATATAGCGATTTGAGGGTTAAATGGCGTTACAGGCATTTGAGGGTTTTGATTTTTTAAGTAACTGTCGAAGAGTTCAGAATTTCACTGGCAATGTAAAAGTAATTCTTAGTTTTTTTTTTCTAGAGTTTCTTTCAATAACGCAATGGCCACAAGCAAGCACAGCCTTTTAAAAAGTAAAGCGAATTTTTTTACGTGATATTTTATAATAAACTTTATTTTTTTACGTTCATTAAACTCCCTTTAGATTTTCAAAAGAAATATTGTGAAACAAAAACAACTGAATAACATCACTAAAAGTATAATTGATTTTTTCAAATTTTACACAAACCCTCTTTGTCTTCTAGAAGTAACTTATTTATGTTCTGTTTACTTAAGTAAAAATAAATTATTTATTACCGCAAATGTATTTTTATTTTACCTTATAGGGACACAAGTCATAAGAGAAATCAAAATAGCAATATAAACCTACTCGAACGTGCGTATACTTCAAATTCAGCAGTCCTACCGCGACCTTCGAGGACTTGTCCGACTACATGCATAATGACACTTTTTAACCACGCATAATAACACATTTTAACCACGCATAATGACACATTTTCCACGCATAATGACACATTTTAACCACGCATAATGACACATTTTAACCACGCATAATGACACATTTTAACTATGCATAATGACACATTTTAACCACGCATAATGACACATTTTAACCACGCATAATTACACATTTTAACCACGCGTAACGCCACTTACGCAGAATGACAGACACGAATATTGGCAATTACGCATTATGACACATTTTAACCACGCAACGTGACACTTCCGCAGAATTGCATAAACTAAATAATCTGTTTTGACATTGCGACAACATAAGACTTTTTAAAATCTTTATTAACTAAAGGGGGTTTTATCATGTTCGATAATGCCACCCACATCGTTACAAAGACATGTATTCACCTTCTTTGGCAACCTAAATTAACAAGCTTGTGTCATCGACTGTCATCTTTGCCTTCTTTTGACAACAATTGGTTATTCTAGGATACTATTACAGGCACCAATTTCATAAATATTTACATTATGTTTACTTACAATTACTCATAGTACTGAGAAGTAGAACTCGTGTATGATATTCCGTTGCAACGAACATCCAAATATCAAAATCCTGTGTTCCAATAATGAAATGACTCAGAACGGCAAAAATAATAAAAATCTATACTTCAATTCAACATAACAAAATGTAATAATGTCGTTTATACAGCAAGTTATTATGTGAAAGGAAAGTCCGTCATGTTGTGCGTATTGTATTGTTGAGTTAGGGGTGGAAATCAATTGGTAGACGGACTTTCCTGATAGACGGCCTTACCCGCATTGGCCTTATACAAAAACCCAAAATATATTCTAGGTAAAAATTTAAGTAAACAAGTGACATTTGTATAATTAATGTGACCTGGGGCGACCCTGTAATCTCGATTTTTTTCTTATCAGCAGCCTGTAACCCCTACTGCACTTATCAGCTCCTATTTAGGCGCTAACCTTCAGAGCAGGAACAGAATCCGAAGCTGCCGCACCATGGAGTGGCTGGTCATTGCATGTCTGCTGGTAGGAGCTGTGTGGTCTTCGCCGATCAATGATCAGCTTTTAGATGCGGTCGCCAATTCAACTAACGGTAAGTGAAAAGAAGGTTTCTGGGTTCGTATTTATTTATCGCAAATATTTGTTCCTTGGTCATGGCTGTCTATGTATTTAAGTATACAAGGTGCACACGAGGAAAGGGAAACATTGCGCTAACAGCATATTCCTGAGACTAAAAGAAGCAAAAAATGTTAAATGACCTTTGTTGAAATGTGCAAAAAAAATTTTTTTTTTTGATGTTTTGAATGCTTTAATACACAAAAAAAGGATTTTATTAATCAAACTATTGTAAAAAATGCACTTTAAAGTTTTTTTTCTACATTTGCTAGGTTATTAAAGATATTTATTTTTGTTCATTTGATGTCTGTCAATTAAGTGTGACAAGACTAACACAATATCATTTATCATAGCGTAGGTAACGGTCTAAGACAGTTTTAAGAAAAAATCAAATTTTCTCTTAAAATCGACAGAATCCAGAAAACTTCATATGACATTTTTAACTTGAAATTTGGTCAGTCATCCGCTGTTGAATTTTTTCCCTTTCCTCATGGGCACATTGTATAAGAACCGATTTTCATGATTTTTTTTTTTTATTTGAAAGCTCATGCTCACCGATTGATCCCATTTTAATTTGGCCCAGTTCTGACAATGGCTTCTGTTATAAAACCATGTAAGATGAAGTGCACGACAAATGGACGATAAACTCGATACCACGTCAACCGATTTCGATTATTATTTTCTTAACCGACTTCAGAATAAATCGAGATATTCCCGTTTGCACCAAGTCGGGTTCTGATGATGGGATCTTGGACAAATCGGTTGAAGTCGGTTTTTTTATTATTGTTTGTCAGGTTTGTTGGGATTGTTTAAAGTCATGTTTGTGATTTTGATTAAATAACAATAACTTGGATTTTTCTAGGAAACGACTTCGGGCAAGATGATTTCTTTAGCTGCCCCGTAGACCCTATCATCAAATTAAGGTAGATATATACATTTCTATTATCATTTATTTATTAAATTGCACTCATTAACAACAGTAGTACTTATACACACGTGAAACATGAACCCTGATGGGTATAGCAAATATCAACAGTTTTGTTCTACCTAATTAGTCCAAGAGCTAGTGAACCCTGGGAGTAACGGTCTCGCTGTAAGGTTAGAAATTTGTATAGTTACGATTTATGGCATTCTAAGAGCAAAAGCCATGACCTGGCAGGTGTCAACCCTGCACGTCATCAGCCCCTTTATTTTTTAAACTGTTAAATAAATTGGGTTTCAAAACTTGTTTCTGTAAGTTTGAATTATCGTCGCCTGGTACCCACATCACAAGCCTTAATTGAGCTTATCCGTGGGACTAGGTCGATTTGTGTAAAATGTCTCAAGATATTTATTTTTAATTTAATACATCTTTAAAATACGAACCTAAACAAAAAAAGCCTATATGGATATGTTACAACCACATACAATAGGAGCTTTTCTAACTTTTTCATCTATAAAGCCTTAGAACTATTATCAACAGGCATGATGACTGGCAAGTCAAATCAGCATCTTTTTTCGAACTGTCAAAACGATCACCACTATGGAATTTTATATGAAATACTCAAAAGTGACGTCACGTTTGAGTATTGCCAAATGACCTACTCTTTTAAGTTATTTTCAATTTATTAAATAGAAGTTCTGTACAAATATTACTGCAATCTACATCTTAGTAATAATTTCTTCGTGTATTATGTCGTGCATAATGTTAAATAATTTATTTTAACTACAGTCATCATCCCAATTACCTACGTCCCCACATTACCCTGCGAGTGAAAATAAAACCACTCTTACAAATTTCAACTTTTGTTTAAGCTCGTTATCTACTATTCGTCTGGACCCTGTAGGAGAAACCGAACACGACCCCAACTTTGAGATAAGTGACGACCGCTTCTGGTTAGTACAGACCCTCAACTCAGACCCTGGGCTGGCCGTGTTTAACGAAACATATGGAGGACTAAACTTCGAAGGCACTCTTATTGTGGACACAAATATTGATGATGACTTCGTTGGATTTGTTTTTGGGTATACTTTTTTATCTGTATTAAGAATTGTCGAGTGGGTGGTGAATGAGGGCACTTGCCCCCTTAAAGGTCGTCGCACACTATATCAACTTCACACCCACTCGACTCAACTCTAATTATTGAAATTTAAACCCTGTGTCATATGTTCAAGGTTTAATTTAAAAAATGATATTAACCTTTTGACCGCCACAGTCGGCCATAGACGACAACGGGAAATCGTGACTACGCCGCCAACGACGGCTACAGCCGTCAATGTCGCCAAAACAATAGCGACTTACGCGTTAATTCGTAAAGTTCAATTTCGCTTAAATAATCGTGAATGCGTGGCGTCCGGAGCTCGGCATATTCCTACGCCGTCTGGCGGTCATCATCATCATCATCATCATCATATCAGCCGAAAGACGTCCACTGCTGAACATAGGCCTCCCCCAAAGTTTGCTACAATGACCGGTCCTGCGCCACCCGCATCCAGCGGACTCCTGCGACCTTCACCAGGTCATTAGTCCACCTTGTGGGGGGCTTACCCACGCTACGCCTTCCGGTACCAGGCCGCCACTCAAGAACCTTCCCGCCCCAACGGCCATCGGTTCTACGCGCAATGTGCCCCGCCCACTGCCACTTCAGTTTAGCGATTCGGAGAGCTATTTCGGTTACTTCGGTTTTGGAGTGGGTCTAGCGGTCAAAAGGTACGACGTAGTGTACGACGAGTGGCCTACGCATCGTACACTAAAGGTCAACCCCGACTCGTTTGACACACAACGACTATGCCTTTGCGACTGACGTGTATCGAGCAACCATTTTCATTGCCCACTCGTTGACACCGCGTTGTCCACTAGTGACCATTGGGTGGATCAAATAGTTGACTACTCATCGTGAGTGTGAGTAGAGCTGCTGCCGCGTTGGCGTGGAGTTGTTATAGTGTGCGAAGACCTTTACACTGAACCTAGGTATGCCTAGGTGCTGTTTTTTAACGATTGAATACATAGATTTCAGTATAAAGTACTATCACATCATAAGTGAATGCCCCCCCTGAACGAAATCCTGGATCTGCGCTTGCACGCGACGATATACAGGGTGCTCGCGAGCATTCCAAAAAAATTTAATGCTGAATTCCTGACCATATTTAGAGTCTTTAACCCTTTATAGGGCAAATTTCGATCTCGGTCGCAAAAGTGACCACTTGGATATATTTGGGTGGCTCAAACTTAAAAATGTATTATGTCTTTATATAAAATTACCTGGATTCGGATTGGCTTCAATCTTTTTTCGAAATAAGTTTTTTGATGTAACTCGTCATAAAACTTATTTTTGATTACAATGCTACCACAATGTGTTTTAATATTAACTACCACACCTTTTGCTTGGCAATCAAATAATAAGAATAGACTTGACGAAATAACCTGTCCCTAAAAAAATTAAATAATCTTAACAAATTGTTGTTATTATAAAAAGTACTGGAAATGTTAAAAAGTAAACAAAAAGTCTAAAAAAAGGGAAAAAAATATTTTTTTGGTGGTATTTGACATTAGGTCTCATAATAATTTTGTTTATTTTGATGTCTAGAATGCATAGTTAAAATCTTTTGGAATGCTCGCGAGCACCCTGTATAGGTACAGGGTGGGTACATAGGTACATTTTTTTTGCATTCGACCCTAATAATTTAATTCTCAGTTACCAGAATAGTAGGCAGTTCTACTTGGTTACGTGGAAGAAACATTACCAGACGTATTGGCAGAGAACTCCTTCCCTTGCACGCTCTGACGCGGGATTGCAACTCAAACTGGTCAACTCGAAGACCGGACCTGGCCCAATTCTGAGAAACGCGCTCTGGAATACTAACACTACTACAGATCAGGTAATAATAGTACATTACTATAGAGGCCGGGACGAAAGGGGTTGCCGGCCGAAGACATCAAGGATCGGATACCGAATCGAATCGAATTCTGTTCTTTTTCGTTCTTTGGTGTATATATTTTTTATTAATGGAGTAATTTAAAAATACCTTGTTTATAATTACATAAAATGTTGAGTACTACATAAAGAGTGTATAACATAATAAACAATTGAGCTATTTCGAGGTTTTTCTAAAAAACCGGTTCCGATCCCTGGAAGACATATAGACTACTAGGATAGGTTTGAGGCGGGCAACCCTATATTTCCGGCCGAGGTATGTATAATTGTATAGTGCTTTCCTCACTGGGTAAAAAAAAATCACCATAAAATTTAAAAAAAAATAGTTTTTCTGGAGGGCACAATTATATAACGGTGCCATTTGATGCTTGATTATCACTCTTATTTTTATTGTATTTTTAATTTAAGTTTTTCTGCCTCTGGATTTGAGTAGAAATTTTACTAAAATGTATGGGGCTTCAAAAAAAAGTTATTATTTTCGACTTTTTTTTTGTCTCTTTAGGCTCCGTCCGTAACTATAAAAAAGCTATTTCCAGGTAAACACAATACTCAAACATAGCTCATGTTGCAACAAAAAGTAAATACATAGATATCAACTGTGGTCAGTACAAAATGTAAACAAGTTTCTATGAAATCTTTCAATTAGATCCGGAGGCAGAAAATTAATTCCGATGGCCAAATCATTTTGCACACTCTTTGTCTACCTAATTACGGAACTATTTACAACTGTGCCCAGTAAAAAACAAATACTTTTTTTTTCTTCATATGTACCTACCTACATCAGTGACCCACCCTAATATGCATTGTAAGTTAAATTATTGTCATTATATTATAATCTTTTAACAGTTTAATGACACTAATTTGAGCGCTTTGAAGCTAAGTTAGGAGATGTTTACGAAAAAGGGGCTACGTCCGTAGCCGTACTATTGCCAGCTTTCCACTGAGAGCGGAGCGGACTCATTAATGGCTCCGTTTCACTTTAATCACTCATTTAAGAATTTTGTAAAGCGTAAACTTATATCTAAAGCTTATTATAGTACACAAGACTACATGAATGATAAAACACCGTGGGAGTAATTTAGGATTCAATTATTAGTTTGTTAAAGTCATGACATTCAATTACGATAATTTACGCTTGGAGTAGAGACCTTGTTCATCTCCAAACGTGCATTATATTATAATGTCATTATTATATACCTATTCGGAGAGAAAGCTTTACTTCTCTATAAATTATTACATATAAATGTCTGACTTTTTAGAGATCTCTTGTTATTGATATTATTGATAGTATATTGATCTCTTGTTTCAATTTATTTAAAATCAATTTTATGTTTTTTTTAATGCATGTTAGTTGTAAGATGTACCATGATTGTTTGAAAAAATAAGTCCCGCCAAGTTTCTTACCGGTTCTTCTCGGGACAGCGGTGTAGGGTTAGAACCGGAAGTAGTTTTAATATTTAGACGATTCAAAAGAGTTTGTTGCTATTCCAATTTGAATAAATAATTATTTGACTTTGACTCGCTAAGAATAAAGTAAAAAAGCTAGAAGAAGTATTCAGATGACGGCTGCGAGTCACAGCATAGATAAAGTTAAACCGACCCATTAATGACTCCGCTCCGCTCACAGTGGAAAGCGGGCATATGAGTTGGCAAGTATCGGTTACGTTAGATTTTACTCGATACGTAAAACAGGCCATCGCTTTCGCTCCAACAAATAATGCTCTACATATCGAGAACATGCGTAACCGATACAAAAGTCATGGTACAGCTATAGTACCTTTTTGTGACAATGTTTCAGGTGTATCTCCTATGGAAAGACACAAACGGAACGGGCTGGGAGCATAAAACTTATTACAAATGGCAACTAATCCATCGACCGAGAA
Source organism: Thaumatotibia leucotreta (assembly GCA_025490895.1). Lineage (NCBI taxonomy): Eukaryota > Metazoa > Arthropoda > Insecta > Lepidoptera > Tortricidae > Thaumatotibia > Thaumatotibia leucotreta. Next base: position 62,050 of record JALPQI010004277.1, read on the forward strand.
TAGGTCTGATCCGTGTAGCGATTTTCAAAGGCTATCATGTGATAGCAGACTCTGGAAATGTGTTCGATTCGACGCTGAAGGGCGGCAGGGTTGGAGTGTATTCGTTTTCGCAGGAAATGGTGAAGTGGTCTGGGCTGTTTGCTCAATGCTATGGTACGTCTAAGTCTAAGGCCTGAGTAGACTCAGGGCGTCCATTTTAAACAAATGCAACCGTAAGCGCGTGGCCTAAAGATACATTCCACGGAAAAGTCCACCGATGTCCCGCCCAAGCATGGTTTTTCTCAAAATTGTGGGATATCTAAGTTCTTCTTCGTGACCAGGGTGACAAGTGTCAGACAAGTTGTCACTCGCTAACGCTTAATCGTCAATCGTAAACGAAAAGCAGCTGCCTGTCTTTGTCATACTAATATGAAAGGGTGACAGAGACGGAAAACTACGATACGTTACTAAGCGCAAGCGATTGGCAATTTGGCTAAACATCCTGAGGAGTCAAAAATTGTTCTAAAAAATATAAATTACCTAACTAATAACTCGGAATAAAACTCAAATTATCGGAATGTACACGCGTTTGTACGGGACAGCCCAAGGAATACTCTTATAAGTCTTCGCACATTATAACAACTTAACGGCGACTCGTCTCTATCCCAAATATTGAAATTGAAGCCAAATATGTTCCTGGTCTAGTTTAAAAAACTGATTTTAAATTAGTGTACGACGAGTAGTCTACGGGTCGTAGGTACACTAAAGGTTAACACAAATACGTTCGTCACACATTGACCACAGAACCACGCGGCGACTATGTATCGCGACTGACGTGTATCGAGCAACCATTTGCATTGCCCGATGATGATCATTGATGAAACGGGACCATCATAAGCCACCAGGATAACATTTATTATTGTAAGTTATTGTTAAGTTAACGAGAGAGCCGTGTGGTGACGGCAGTAAGAATTTGTCACCACCCCAATACCTACGGGTGTCGTAAGAGTCGACTAAGGGATTGAATTGTCACTGATCATTTATAAAAGATTGATGATGGGCAAGCGGTTCACTAATGTTTAACCAAAACAATGTTAGCAAATATTTATTTTACAACAAACGTTTCACCAATGTAGTAAGTGGCAAAAATGTTATTCCGCAAATGTATCATTTTACAAAAACTCAATTGACAAATAATCATTAAGCAATTAATACATTAAACAATGTATAAATTAATAAATAAATCAATTGTATATTTTACATGTCACCTAAAACTACGTTTAACATATTTGTACATTCACCGAATACCTATCTCGATCATTTTCGATTTTGGGGAAACGTTTTCTGGGTTACTATAAAAAAAAATAACCTCGAAGACTTAAGCTTTGCTCCCGCCTTAGTCTTCGAGGTTATTTTTTTTTACCTAACCTAACCTAACCTAACCTATCCGAGTCGGATCTGCTCCGGAAGGTTTTGTTCGCTCGCTTCGCTCGCTCACTGCAGATTTTGGTCAAGATTACGATGAATGTTATGTTAATTTTTTTTTAATTTTGATGTCGAATATCTCGGCCATTTTTGATTTTGGGGAAAAATTTACTGGGTTGCAACAAAAAAACCCACTTTGCTATACTCCACCCCATTTTAGCAAACATTTTTAGGCTAATGGTAAATTTATTAGTTTACTTTGTTGTTAAATATTCTTTTGCCAAAAATACCTCTTATAAAATGATATTTTATTTGTTAATTATTTGGCTAAGATAATAAATTGTCAAAGATGTTTTTGTAGAAAAAAGGATTTGCCGAAATATAATTTTGCCAGTAGTTGGTTGCCAAGTGTAAATTTGTTAAACAATTTTTGGTCAAACGACAGGATACCGAACACATTACTGCGATCGCCAATCCGCTTGCCCAGCGTGGCGATTATGGGCTTTTACCTCCTTACCGTTTATACGCATAGTTAATAGGAGAGGCCTATGTCCAGTGGACTATCATAGGCTGATGATGATAACGAGATTAACTAACCTACAGACGAGTGCTTAAAATTCACGGATTTTGCAGTAGACTTATCGATCATTCGTTGTTACAGATAAGATACCAAGGAACATAGCGTCGCAGTTACCTAAAAGACTACAAGGCAGTTTTGAAGTAGACGAACCCGGCGTAGTATTTCCTCGTTCTCTAATCGAAACTTGTGAGTTTGCTCCCGAGTATCGGCCACATTGGCCACAAAGCCCACAACTCTCTGAATCTGACAGTCATTGATGTAATTAATAGCATTTGTTCAAGGAATAAACAGCTAGATTGTTCTTTTTTTTATTTATTTTAGTGATAGTGCTACCTACTACTGACATTTTACCCACATTTTAGGAAATTCCAAAAATCTTGGGATGTCTAACTTGGTGTTACGGGTATTAAGAAGTTTGACACTTAGATATTTTCTGTGCACAGAAAAATAAAAAGTACAGGAAAAATAAGGAAAATAAAGAGTGTCCCAAAAATAACGCAAGTTTTAAATTTAATGAAAAAGCATACTTTTTTAGATCAATTCCAATTTTTTCCCTGACATAAAATAGGATTAAGCTTTGTAATTGCAAATTGCAGCTCTAGTCTCCTTGACGAAAAAAGGTTTTGACCCCATTTTCTGGCCGTTTTACCTGCATTTCAGTGAATCCCAAATATTGCGATTTAACATAATTGTTTATTTTTTATGGGAATATTTATAGTCAAAGTTCTTTGTCAGCAAGCTCTTCGCAGCAACGAAATTAACCAATAATTATGCAAATTTCATAGAATATTTGAACAAAGGAGTGTTATGTCACAGCAATGCCTTCGGTGTAATTTCTCGGCATACTTTACCATAAAACTAAACTCTATTCTTTGTACTTTATGATTAAATCAAGAAATAAAAAAATCAAACAAGAAATAAGTATTTTTCATCGATTTCAAATCCTGCGTTATTTTTGGGACACACTTTACGATTAAAATATATATACCTACGTTAAGCGACGTGCTTTCAGTTAAAATTAACGCAAAACATACGATTACACTTGCCCACAACACGATTAACGATTATAGGTACCAAGGCGAGAAATAAAATACAAACTTAAGTAACATAATTCATACTATAAATAGTTTATTTATAACTTTGCCCAATTGCCTCGTTTATGAGGGTTAAGTACAATCGCCATCAGATATATCATAGCGTCCGGAGCGCTCAAAAATATCTAAACACGCCTTTATTGCCATAACGATAGAGGCGTGTTCAGATGAGCGCTCCGGACGCTACTATACAGGGTGTAATCGTTAAGTGTTGCCAGGCCATAATTCCGTATATAGGGTAAAAGTACCAGTAGTCAGCCTTATAACGCCTTTTTAAAATGTGAACGGTCCGTATTTATTCAGGATAAGTCGGATAAATGAACGGATCACATCGTTACATCAACTGTTAATTACAGTTTTAAAACGAAATAAGAAAAAATATAACATGATACCTTAAAGTATCGATAATTTAGTTTAAACAAAAAATGGCACTTTTTCCCAGTACTCAGCCGCCAAAATCCAGTATTCAGCCTTTTCGTACCCAGTTCTCAGCCTTCGTATATTACTATCATAATGAGATCAGCAATTTCTATATGAAAATCAAAGATATTAAATATAATTCTTATTCCTTATACTTAACTCTTTTAAATCGAAGACTAACGCGGCATGAAACCCGTTGGTCGTACGTAACAAAAAATATTTTTCAAGCTCACAGTATGTATATTATCTTCTTATTAATATTAGTATTAATTATAATCAATATAAGAATATTCAAAACTTAAATATAAAAATATCAGCCAAACCTACATAGATCTAATGTTCATTTGTATAGCCGGTCGTATGTAACAGGTCCGATAATTTAGTGTTTTCTTATATTACTAGTCCTCAAAGCTGGTTTAATGAGAGTAAAGTAATTTTTTGGACACAGTATCTATTCTATGTTTGTACTTGAGGAGGGTGCTGACATCGAAATAAACGCAATGTATTTTGTTTAGAGAATAAAATGACTGTGACTATGACTATGACATTCTCCTTGCTGGGGAGTTAAACAGGTTTATTACATTAGAAAGAATCGTAACTTTTGACCTCTTATCACACATTCTTTTATCTGTTTTTGATCGGGTTATATCCGTTAAAACTGCATCATTTTCTGTCAAACCTGTGTGAGTGATGAATCAATTGAAAAATCTATTTTCTATTTTCTTGTGCCCTTTTTATTGATTTTACTGGCGTCATTCTGGGTTTATTTTGTGTTTAGTTTTTTGTTTGGTTACAGTTTCTTTGTAGCGTCGTTGGGTTGAAAGATATTTCTGTTTTTTCCTAAGACAACAGTTTTTTTTTCTTCTTTATATCTTCTTCTTTTTTCTTTTTAAATCCTTGAATTGAATAGGTGCTACATCATCCATCATTATTTAATCTAATCATAATATTATATCGGTGGCTGAGTACTAGATCCGCGAAATCCAGTGGTCAGCCGTGATAAAAAATAAAATCAAATGGGGCCGACTACTGGGTTTTATATCAAATTGAATAGGGCATGCCTAACTAAATTTGAAAATTTAAATTTAACGGTCGTAACGGTATATAACAATAAAAAATAAAATATTAAATGAAGAACCCAAAGGTCAGCCCCCGGTGGCTGAGCACTAGATACTTTGTTGAAAACTAGGTATCCAGTAGTCAGCCCCCTAAATTTATTAGTTAGATCATGATATTTCTACACAAATACGGAGGGATCGAATAGATAAACTAATAAATAAACGAAACATTTACAGAAATCAATAACTTTTAACATCAATATATAGTTTTCTTCCCTTTTAAGTGAACACCACGTGCAGTGAAAAATATGGCGGACAAGACACTACCGCACTCGTCGACGAACACCACCTTGTAAGAACGAATTTATTGCTTGCCCCGATCCCTCACTGCACTTGCCGTGCTACGTATCGACAAATTGGGAATCAGAGTTTTTTTTTGAGTACCCGCGATTTGTTTATTCGAATAACCATCCAATTCCCGACCAAAAAACGACTGAAAAGGCTGACTACTGGTTCCTGGCTGGCCACTGGAGCCGTTACCCTATAGCAGATACCAGAAAACTTCTAACTGGGTCGCGTTTTATAAAGTTACAATTTACAATTTCGCTGTTTGCCTCTCTTTCTAGCCAATATGTGCGTGCGTTAGAGAGGCATACAGCGAAATTGTAACTTTATAAAACGCGACCCTGATATTGAAAGTGCGTTACCCAACGAGTAAAATTGCATTAATAACTTTTTCTAAATAGATGGAGTAATATTAAAAATACTAAGTTCAAACGCTCCCATACATTTAGTATGACGACTAGCCTTAAAAAATAGGTCACTTGATAAGTTTTGCAGCAAATGGCCAAACATGAAGTAAAAAATACATACAAAAACAGTGCAGAACTTATCTAGTGACCTATGTACCTAACCTTTACATGTAGACCCTGATAAGAGGTGTGTTATATAATTAGCTAAAATACAGTAGGTAAGTGCTGCTTTTTAGGGTTCCGTAGCCAAAATGGCAAAAACGGAGCCCTTATAGTTTCGCCATGTCCGTCTGTCCGCAGCATAGCTCAGTGAATTGCAGAATTCACGGTCACAATTAGTATTAACGGCCACTGAGCCTCAGTAGCCGTTAATACTAGCATTCTGCAATATTGATAAATAAATACACAAATAATGCCCTAGCTAGGATTCGAACCCGAAATTCCAGCATCGTAGGCCGGGTCACTACCATTACTACCAACTAGGCTACGGAGGCGGACAAAAAATATATATCGTCCATTAAATACAAAAGCGACACAAGTCAAAAAATTACTTTTTACAGGGGAGCTGTTTAAAGATTTTGTATTCGTTTTTTGTTCACAACATGTTTTTACAGCATTAATATTATGTGTGTTATATATCAATTTGTAGGTACTTTAACCCTCTTTTGATGTGTTTGGTTATTAGAAAGTAATATGTGCTGTGCAAGCTTTTATGAGCGTATACGTCCGTTTTGCATAAAAAAATAACATTTACTCTGAATTTTTTTTTTCCATCAAAGGCCACAAATACAAAAAAATAAGCAGTTATTTCATTTAAATCATACATAAAATCATGTCTTAAATATAGAAATACTGTTTTTTTAACAAAACTGAACCAGACAAAACTTTTTCTTACTGTTTCTTTACTTACATATTGTCAGAACATGTTTATAGGTACCGTAAACCGGGGTTTTTATGATGAATTTTAACTTCGGTTACATATTTTGATGAATTTAACGGACGCACTAGTTTAAAATTCAGATATAATTATCGGTTTTCTTCAAGAATCAACCTGCTATATAAAAATAAAAAAAGTGGTACCTTTAGTTAATAAATATAAAATAAATACAACGCGATCAAAGTTATATTGTTGAGAATGGAATTAATACTTTGATACCACTTATTTTTACTATAAACTGGAAATAGCCCACCTAAAAGCACGTAAATAATAAAAATCGGTTAAGTACATCTTTAGTTATTTGTTTTTTCTATGTGTATTGTATTTGTGTGGTGGTTACTATGACCCCATACTAAATGATCCAAATTGATATGTTTTGACGGTTTACTAGTTATTCATTAGAATTGATGAGACAAGAACTTAATTTTTGCCGATACAAAAGTATGTCTTTCAATATTTAATTGCAGAGATAATAAGTCTACCCTAAAAATCTACTTATGATTAGTAATAATGTAACAATTTTTTTTTTCTAGACGACATGACAGTTTAGCGCTAGTACTTGGGTAGGTACTACCTATGTAGTGAAGCAATAGGCATGATGACTGTCATGTCAAGTCAACATCTTTTTTCGATTTTTGAAAGATTTACATGAAATACACAAAAGTAACTTCACGTTTGTATCATCATCATCATCATCAGCCTATGATAGTCCACTGCTGGACGTAGGCCTCTCCTATTAACTATGCGTAAAGACGCATTAGGAGGTAAATGCCCATAATCGCCACGCTGGGCAAGCGGATTGGCGATCGCAGTAATGTGTCCACTATGATGACGCTGCTGCCCATCAACAATCTTTTATTAAATAATGGTAACGTTTGTATACCACACTTATATTAAATAAAAGTTCTGTACAATAATGACTGTAGTCTATATTTTAGTAATAATTTATTCGTGTATGATGCCATGCATAATGTCTAAAAATTTATTTTAAATACAGTCATCATCCCTATGTTGGCATTCCCAAAAGTGAAAAAATAAATATGTACTACTAATATAAGTTTTTAGATTCGTTAAAACATACACTGGGGTTAGATCTTTGTTTATTTTACTTGTATTGTATACAAATAATATAATAGGAAAGTATGACAAATACTTAATAATCCGAAGTTTATGCCATTATTGTTTCTTCGTAGTCGCAATTATAGGTACAAAAAATTCAGAGTCATCTTCCACACAATCTCTAATATACTTTTAAGTAAAACGAACACAATACAAAGTACCACGTTTTACAATGACTGTTTTTATAAGATGTATTGTATTTTTTAAGATTTCATGCAAAAGATACTCAATTATTCAATCTGGTACATTTATGGATTTTAATATTATACTGAATTAAAAACGGTTGTAAATGCAACAATGTTTTTTGAAATTCAACATTCCGTATTGCGGCTCCTTTGTTTATAAAGAAATCTAAACCATACATATTTACTTTATTCAAAACAGCATCATGTATAAATATGGCTCCTGTGATTGATGTATTCGTATATATTTTTAATTCAAAAAGGTTGCAAATCGTAATACGGCAGTTTTAATTAATGAAAAATCAAATTTAAGAAGATATTTTAAAATTAAAGCTGCCACATTCCGTTTTGCGACTCCTTCTTATATAAAGAAACATAATATTTACGTATTTATTTTATTCAAAACGGCCACATCTACAAATGTGGCACTTTTGCTTACATATTTTTTAACGTAGTCACTTATTTTTTCGTTTCATGGCACTTTTTCACAAAAATGTCGTGCGTTTTGGTCGACAGTCGAGTCGCAACTAACAAAATGGCAGTTTAGCACTGAAATTAGTCCCGAAAGAGCGATAGTGCAAAAAGGGCACCAGCATAATTTTGATACTTACTAACGTCAAATCGACAGGTGTCTTAGTGTCACGTAAAATATTAGTGCTTATAATGTCGTTTTTGCAATAAAATCATTTTTCACGGTTTTTGAGTTGTGTCGCTTTTGTATTCAATGGACGATATGTCCTTATAAACAATAAAACAATATTTCCAAATAACCATATTTTTATTATTATTATTATAAATTACAACGTGAAACATTAAAATAGTAACTATACTAGAAAACTGATGATTTAGTGATATACCAACCAATAAGTGCATGCATATGTAAATATAGTAAAATAAATTACACTACCTGGCTATAAATATTGCACATTTTATTTGCTAAGTGATAAATCGTCGCTAGGACGAAGACGACTTTGCGAAGATTTCATTCATTTCATTTTATTTAAAGTTGTGTCCCCCTAGTTTCTTCATATAGGTATTTTTCATGTGAATTCTACTCAGAATCATGAGCTGATTTGATACTAAGAGAAGAAAAAAATATTCCAAGATCGGATTTTAGTGACAAGATCCTAAAGAGTCGACATTAACTATTCTAATAAAGAACTTAGAAAATCAAAAGGTGCATTTAGACCAAACGCGCGAATGCTCCTTCTATCCCCACTCTACGAAATTAATTCGTTACACAAAACGTGATTTGTCGAAATTGGTTGATTTCGTAGAGTGGGGGATAGAGTGAGCGAATGCTCGTTTGGTCTAAATGCACCTTTAAATGTCGAGCATCTGGCTCTGTCACACCGATGACGCTTTGGTTAGAGTAACAGAGACAAAATGGTCGATATTTACGAACTTCGAATAGCGGCATCAGATGTACAATATGTATAGCAGGGTAATTTTTACAACACGTATTTTTGATAATAACTAGGAATGACGGGGTAAATAGGAACATAGAGTAAACTGGTCTTTTAGCCCAGGACAAACAGTCCAGTTTACAGCATCAGATGTTTTCATATGTGTTATTCTAAACTGGACTGTTTATTCTGGGCTAACACACCAGTTTACTCTACATTCCTATTTACCCCGTCATTCCTACATATTTACCCCTTTTTACGGTACCATGAGTTGGCATGTAACGGTTACGTTAGTTCACTCAATACGTAAATCAGTCTATCGCTCTCGCTCCAATAGATCAGAGCGTGATATACTGCTTTACGTATCAGTATAGCTAAATTAAAGAGAGCTTGAAATTGCATAAGTGGCAATGTGTTTTTACAATGTTTTGTGAGGTATTGTTTGCGTTTTCTCAATTCTTGGATTCATTTGTCATCATTTGACTTAGTAAACCTAATTGCAAAGACAAGGTCCATCTTAAGATTGTTACTTCTAGTAACACTACTACAAATTCAATTCCAAGCTTTCTGTAATCCATCTATACCAATCGTGAGTAGAATATAAAAAAGTAAATAAACTTAAAAACTTGCATTATTCCATATTATGTATGCATCATGTATTCTGGACTCTATTGACATGTCAGAATTCAAATTTTAATAAATTGTTGACAAGGTCATGCATTTAAGAGTTAAAATCTTAAACCTTGAGTTCACAGGCATTTTTAGTTAAAATTATTGATGTTTATTTCTATTCACGTATGAATATATCTGCGAACGTGTTTCACGTGTGTCAAAGACGGCAAATGCTATGGAAATAAAGTCAGCCATTTGTTCTTTTTTTAGATTCTACTATCGATTGGTATACAAACTCTAACGTAATCGTTACTTGCGAATTTATGGTACGGCTACTGAGAAGTTTTACGGTTTCTTTCTTGAATGTTATAAACGGAAATTTATTACTATTGTTACCTATTACTAGGTATATGCTAGACTAGGTAGGTATTTATACGTTTTAAGCTAATATGGTCATTTACATTATTAGTATGACTTAATACGGGATAGGTGGTATAGTTACTGATTAAAAATGATCATTTGACAGTTTAGCAAGCCTTGACGTTAAGACTTACCCTCATATTAATAAGGATTAATCTATAACTGAAGGGTCCTGACTGATCTATAACTGAGGGGGAAAGAACATGCCTAGTCAATTCAAATTACAGAAGGAAAAACCACCTTACATTTAACAGAATAAGGTGTGAATTTGCCCTGATTGTTTTAAGCACTGGACATGTTTTTTCCGTGGACCCTTCATTTGCAACAGCGTAATATCGAGTGCTCAATAATTGCAATTTACATGGTAATTATCCCGTGTTAAGTCATACTAATAGGTAGGTTTCCCTCCGAATTGGATATCTGACTTAGTAATTCTGTGATTATCAGACATCGTACGATTTCCAGCATTTTTGGTGCAGTGTAGTTCAATTAAGGGATGTGAAGGAAGTTATTCGAAAGGAGATAACGATTTCAGGTTCATTTTTGTATAACAACGTGTTATGACACGTTACAGCTAAAAATTGACCCCTGGATTCCTTTAACTCAACTACATTTCACCAAAAACCCTAGAAGTTTAGTTAAAGGAATCCAAGGGTCAGTTTAAGTTGAAACGAGTAATATCACGTTGTAAGACAATAACGAATCTTAACTCACTATCTCCTTATAAATAACTTACACCATATCCCTCAATTGAACTACATTGCACCAAAAATGCTGGAAATCGTACGATCTCTGGTGATTAGGTTACGAAATGTGTAAATATAGTATTGCAGTGTCTTACAATTTATAATAAAACTGGTTTGAAGATGTTTCCATACTGTATAACCCAGCTATACAGTATGACCATACCCTTCGAGTTCTAAATATAAAAATCGATACTAGTTTCAAATTTGGTCTAAATTTTAAAATAACTTAATTGTGATATTGGATTTGAATCGATTCTTACATTTTGAAAACCTAAGAAACATTAACATCAGTCAAAATTACAATAACATATCCCAATTTTTATTTTTATGTCTTTAAGACTGAAAATTAAAATATAGAAAGAGGCCCAAAAAATAAGGGCAGATATATATGCCTCCCAAGGGTTTGGGACTCAAAATTGACCTCATAGAGGGTTTTAGGAAGTTCAGATGAACCTATTCATTATTCTGAGTAGAAAAATCTATGAGAAAAAACATGCGATTTTTTTTATAGACGGTTTGACCAGTTCAACAATTTTTTTTAGGTATTTATCTTTTCACAAGTTCTTTTCAATATTAATAGCATCTTTGTATCTATTTTACCTTTTGACCGCCGTAGATATGTCAGAATCAATAACCGTAAACTACCCAACTATAGTCCCAAAGCTCCCAACTATGCTCCAAAACTAAGTCAAATATCCGACGATCGTCGATTTAGTGTAATCATTATATTATTGACGCAGTTGTTACACAAAGTCTCCTCATTCACGATTAAAAACGTAGATAAAACCAAAATAAAAGATTTCCATTGATGCTTAATTTACGAGTTGAACTTGCGGACTATAGTTGTAATACTGGACTATAGTTGTCTGGTTTTACGGAACCGGTTTAGCATTTCATAGGCAGCATGAAAATGCCCATATGTGAGTGAGTTTAGTAAAACTTCCCACTTTGTCGTTTGCCATAAAGCCGCTTTGTCAGTTTATTCATATGAAGATACAAAGAAATCTCGTCTTTATGGTAAGCGACAAAGTACGATGTTTTACTAAAAACTAACACATATATTATTCTTTATACAAGACTCTTTTTAGTTAAAAATTGGTTGCAATTATGTGCTCATGTAATTGTAATTTTGAAGTAAAATTATATAATTTTAATTATATTCGTTGATAAATTCTACATTTGCTGCGTAGAATTTCCGTTCCATGTGTTGTTGTCGTCATCCGGTCTGCAAAAAGGGTAATTTTAATACTTTAATACAGGGTTATTTTTCAGTAATTGAACAGGCTACTGGGGAATGTCATGCTGAGTAGCGTTGAAAATTTCCGGATTAAATCCTGTTTCTTTTCAAACAGCTTGTTTTTTTCCGGATTTTTTCGAAAAAATTAATGAAATTTTCCACTTTAATTTTCAACTCTAAACCAAGGAGAATGACGTCTAATTTTCACTTATACCAGGAGAACGCGAAGTCATTGAGGAAAAATCAATTGAAACATATGGAAAGGAGTGACGGTGACAGTGACATTGATTATTTCTGTAAAAACCCGAAAAAAACACCAAAAAAAAAACGAAATTTTCATACATTCCTGAAAAAAACAATTTGATTTTTTCCGACATTTTCAACGCTAATGCTGAGCATCTTTCACTTTAGCAACAACTAAAAAAATCTCAAAAGAGTTAATCGATCCTTAATAGATAGTTAAGTCTATGAGCGCTCGTAAACCTGTAAGTTCTTACGTAAGTTATAGGGACGGAGCTATACTAAGGAATGAGAGGTGAATATCACTATCTCATTCCTTAGTATAGCCCCGCTGGCCTTATATCAATGAAATCATTCATGATTTACAGTTTTTTTTCGTTAATTTATGGTTGTCGCCATAGTGTAAGTTGCTGTCCTTCTCAGTACCGTAAGATGGGGCTATTTGAGATCCACGGGGCTATTTGGTACTAAGGATAAAACAGCATTTAAGCCTGATTTCTTTTTAGCATTGAATATCATGAAAAAACGTGGTCCAAATTACGAATTTAATTATTATATTATTAATTATTAATTATATTAATTATTATTAATTATTATTATTATATTTGTTCCAAATCTTACGATACGAACATTTATATGGGTCTAACACCTTTAATTTCAATGTTACCAAATAGCCCCTTGGGTCTCAAATAGCACCATATATAAGCTTAGTAAACGTTTTCCGGTTTGGTTTACGTCTGATATCATTGCGGGACTTAAGATGAAGGCTAAACTGCATAGAGATTGGAAACGTTCAGGAGACGAGTCTATATATTCCAGCTTCTCTAGCCTTAGAGCCAGTCTTAAGCTTCGTTTAGCAAGTGCATACGATGACTACATTATTAGCAACATGCAGTTCAAGCTTGCGTCCAACCCTCAAGCGTTTTGGCAACATGTTGGAAACCTAAAAGCCAAGGGAGGGTTCGAGGCTCAAGTAACCTTCCAGGGGAATGAGTTTGTAGGGACGGAGGCAGCTCAAGCCTTCGCAGACTTCTTTTCTTCTGTCTTTTTGTCAAATGTTCCAAACCTTGTCTCTGAGCAAATTGTTCGCAGTGACTTGACTTGTAATTCTAATTACGTTCATATAAGCCGTATATCTCAGCAAGACATTGAAGCCGCTATAAAACGTTTAAAACCGCGTAGCTCCCCAGGTCCAGATAACGTTCCGGCCTATATATTAAAAGGGTGTAAAGAGTGGCTTATACAACCCTTATGTCACATTTTGAACACATCATTGTGTAGCGGAGTCTACCCGCATCAGTGGAAAGTCACAAGAGTGCGACCTATTCCTAAAACTAGTAACTCAGACTGCGTGGAAGACTATCGACCTATAGCCATTCTGTCGTCGATTGCCAAGGTATTTGAGATCATCGTGAATAGGCTCGTAGCTCCTCAAGTTAAGCCCTTCCTTAGCGATTCCCAGCACGGTTTTAGGCCTCGGCGCTCAGTGGAGTCGAATCTTCTGACTTTGGCGGACTCGGTCTCCGATCATATGGACAGGGGTATACAAGCGGACGTGTTGTACTTTGATTTTCAAAAAGCATTTGATCGCGTGGATAACGTTGTGCTATTGAGCAAGTTGTGCGCTATAGGCTTTTCCCCGCAACTGCTCTGCTTCTTCGCTAGTTATCTTCGGGATAGGAGTCAATATGTGCAACACGGCTGTTTCATATCGAACACTTACCACACTAGATCTGGAGTCAGTCAGGGATCGGTGCTGGGTCCTTTGCTCTTCGGTATAATGATTAATGACCTGGCATCCGTTCCGAGATTCGCTAGATGCCTTCTTTATGCCGATGACTTAAAGTTGATTTATGGCGTGCAAGAAATCTCAGACAGTGAATCTCTTCAAAAAGATCTTGATCTGCTGCATGAGTGGAGTGTAAAAAATAAACTTTCATTTAATGTCTCCAAATGCGCGGTTATTAGTTTTAGTAGAGCACGGAATCCACTGATCTACGAATATACTTTAGGTTCAAACAATATAGTTCGTGTTAGCTCTATTCGTGATCTCGGTGTCATCCTGGACTCTCGTCTCAATTTCCATGAGCACTTGAACGCATTGACCCGCACTTGTTACAAGAGGTTAGGATTTTTCATTCGAAGTGCCAAGGATTTTACTGACTCGCATACAATAAAGCTACTCTACAACGCCTTAGTGAGGAGTAAACTTGAGACGGCCTCTGTCGTTTGGAGTCCCTACGAGACAACATATGTCTTGCAACTTGAAAAAGTGCAGAAAGTGTTCTTGCGCTTCTTATACAGGAAATTGTACGGGCACTACCCATTTCTTTATCCCACTAAATTTCTGTTGGGAATGCTGGGATATAACTCACTCGAGGTAAGACGTAGTTCGGCACTCCTCACTACAATTTGTACCATTCTACGCGGTGACTCTGATTGTGTAGAGTTAACAACACAAATAGTGCGGCTGCTCGTCCCGATACCGTCTAAATTTGAGTTTCGGCCCCGAACCCGCTGTCTTCTGTCAGTGCCTGGTTCCCGAACGGTGTCGCGAAGGAACTCTCCTTTTGTTCGAGCATTACACAGCTTGAATTCACTCCTTGCATCAGCGCCTGAATGTGATGTGTTTGCTAGTAGATGGATGGTTGTGCGTGATGAATGTCTGAGGTTCAGCGAGATGATGGATGTTCGTCCTTCTTCTGTGCCATATTAGAATTTATTGTACCTATGTTAACTTTTTCCTATTATGTATATATAGGGATCATGTATGTATTTTCACAGTGCTTAGGTTTATCTGTCATGCTGTGTTAATTATTATGAATAAAAAATAAAATATTACGGTACCCTATTTATTTCTGAAAATTCTACTATCAGAATCGAAATAGCTCGAAATTATGAGTGGAAATCATATTAAGTTCCAAATCCGAAGAAAAAAGTCTGGGAAAACTTTGAAAAATATGTCCCTATCGTGTCCCCTGATGTAAGGGCGTTGCCCCCTCGTGTGGTCACGAAGGAACTCGTACAATTGCTGGATGGCTGTAGAATCATTGTTTAGAAGTTGCGTTAACCTCTCTCAGGCAGTGCCCCCTAATGTTGGGGCGCTGCCCCCTCGCTTGGGGACGTCGTACAATCGCTGCGATGGCTGAAAAATCATCGCGTGTACTAACCTCTCTCCCTGCAATCGATGCACGTTGCCCCTCCTTCTCACGCCCCCCGGTATCGGGGCGCCCCCCAGCGTAGGGGCGGTGCCCCCTGGCGTACCCCCTGGTGTTGGGGCGTTGCCCCCTCGTGTCACGAGGGACACCAGCCAGGCGTATAGGCGCTGCGATGGTTGTAGGATCATTGTTGTTAGAAGTTGCGTGACAAACGCTGTGGAGAGAAATATTTAGCTTTAGAATAAGGAAATAAGTAAGAGCAAGAATATTTGTAACGGGCTAGTTGTAACTGTAGGAGTGACGCTTCTGTATCCGTTAGCTCGGGGGACATCAAGTTACCTAAGATCCCCTGAACAGGCGGCATAGCAGACGACCGAGAAACTGTAGCTGAGTCATTTGATTTCAAAATAGTCCCCCTACTTTTTTCAGCCACCCTCATACCCACATTTTTCGATCCTGGACCGTTCCGTTCGGCATACAAAATGTAGGAAAAAAATATAACGGGATGGGAAAAAAATGTTAGCACACATCTTTATTCTTTTGCTAGGATCGAAAGAGCTCGAAATTCTAGAAATCATTCAAAAATATCCAAAATTGGGAAGAGTGAGGTCTGTTTCCGTCAGTAGTCTAGAAACTGTAGGAAAGTGAGTTACCTATTATTTCTCCACAGGCGCGGGGCGACAGTGACGTCTTTGTCCGTCATTAGGCTAGAAACTATGGGACAGAAAGTTACCTATGATCCCTCCCACAGGCGCGGGGCGATAGTCACGCTTGTGTCTGTCTGTACTCTAGAAACTAGCACATTAAGTTACATATGACTCCACAGGCGCGGGGCGACAGTGACATCTTTGTCCGTCATTAGGCTAGAAACTATGGGAAAGTAAGTTGCCTATGATCCCTCCCACAGGCGCGGGGCGATAGTCACGCTTGTGTCTGTCTGTACTCTGGAAACTAGGACATTAAGTTATATATGACTCCACAGGCGCGGGGCCAAAGTGACGTCTTTGTCCGTCATTAGACTAGAAACTAGGACAGTAAGTTACCGATTATCCCTCCCACAGGCGCGGGGCGATAGTCATGCTTGTGTCTGTCTGTACTCTGGAAACTAGGACATTAAGTAGTGCGGCGGACGGGGTTAGTTGTAACTGGAGGAGGGACGCTTGTGTCCATCAGTGGCCTGTGGGACAGTCAGTTACCTATGATGCCTCCCACAGGCGCGGGGCGATAGTCACGCTTGTGTCTGCTTGTACTCTGGAAACTAGGACATTAAGTTATATATGACTCCACAGGCGCGGGGCGACAGTGACGTCTTTGTCCGTCATTAGGCTAGAAACTAAACAGTAAGTTACCTATGATCCCTCCCACAGGCGCGGGGCGATAGTCGCGCTTGTGTCTGTCTGTACTCTGGAAACTAGCATTAAGTTATATATGACTCCACAGGCGCGGGGCGATACTCACGCTTGTGTCTGTCTGTACTCTGGCAACTAGGACGGTAAGTTACCTATGATCCCTCCCACAGGCGCGGGGCGATAGTCCCTATATAAAAAAAGCCTATATGGATATGTTACAACCACATACAATAGGAGCTTTTCTAACTTTTTCATCTATAAAGCCTTAGAACTATTATCAACAGGCATGATGACTGGCAAGTCAAATCAGCATCTTTTTTCGAACTGTCAAAACGATCACCACTATGGAATTTTATATGAAATACTCAAAAGTGACGTCACGTTTGAGTATTGCCAAATGACCTACTCTTTTAAGTTATTTTCAATTTATTAAATAGAAGTTCTGTACAAATATTACTGCAATCTACATCTTAGTAATAATTTCTTCGTGTATTATGTCGTGCATAATGTTAAATAATTTATTTTAACTACAGTCATCATCCCAATTACCTACGTCCCCACATTACCCTGCGAGTGAAAATAAAACCACTCTTACAAATTTCAACTTTTGTTTAAGCTCGTTATCTACTATTCGTCTGGACCCTGTAGGAGAAACCGAACACGACCCCAACTTTGAGATAAGTGACGACCGCTTCTGGTTAGTACAGACCCTCAACTCAGACCCTGGGCTGGCCGTGTTTAACGAAACATATGGAGGACTAAACTTCGAAGGCACTCTTATTGTGGACACAAATATTGATGATGACTTCGTTGGATTTGTTTTTGGGTATACTTTTTTATCTGTATTAAGAATTGTCGAGTGGGTGGTGAATGAGGGCACTTGCCCCCTTAAAGGTCGTCGCACACTATATCAACTTCACACCCACTCGACTCAACTCTAATTATTGAAATTTAAACCCTGTGTCATATGTTCAAGGTTTAATTTAAAAAATGATATTAACCTTTTGACCGCCACAGTCGGCCATAGACGACAACGGGAAATCGTGACTACGCCGCCAACGACGGCTACAGCCGTCAATGTCGCCAAAACAATAGCGACTTACGCGTTAATTCGTAAAGTTCAATTTCGCTTAAATAATCGTGAATGCGTGGCGTCCGGAGCTCGGCATATTCCTACGCCGTCTGGCGGTCATCATCATCATCATCATCATCATATCAGCCGAAAGACGTCCACTGCTGAACATAGGCCTCCCCCAAAGTTTGCTACAATGACCGGTCCTGCGCCACCGCATCCAGCGGACTCCTGCGACCTTCACCAGGTCATTAGTCCACCTTGTGGGGGCTTACCCACGCTACGCCTTCCGGTACCAGGCCGCCACTCAAGAACCTTCCCGCCCCAACGGCCATCGGTTCTACGCGCAATGTGCCCCGCCCACTGCCACTTCAGTTTAGCGATTCGGAGAGCTATTTCGGTTACTTCGGTTTTGGAGTGGGTCTAGCGGTCAAAAGGTACGACGTAGTGTACGACGAGTGGCCTACGCATCGTACACTAAAGGTCAACCCCGACTCGTTTGACACACAACGACTATGCCTTTGCGACTGACGTGTATCGAGCAACCATTTTCATTGCCACTCGTTGACACCGCGTTGTCCACTAGTGACCATTGGGTGGATCAAATAGTTGACTACTCATCGTGAGTGTGAGTAGAGCTGCTGCCGCGTTGGCGTGGAGTTGTTATAGTGTGCGAAGACCTTTACACTGAACCTAGGTATGCCTAGGTGCTGTTTTTTAACGATTGAATACATAGATTTCAGTATAAAGTACTATCACATCATAAGTGAATGCCCCCCCTGAACGAAATCCTGGATCTGCGCTTGCACGCGACGATATACAGGGTGCTCGCGAGCATTCCAAAAAAATTTAATGCTGAATTCCTGACCATATTTAGAGTCTTTAACCCTTTATAGGGCAAATTTCGATCTCGGTCGCAAAAGTGACCACTTGGATATATTTGGGTGGCTCAAACTTAAAAATGTATTATGTCTTTATATAAAATTACCTGGATTCGGATTGGCTTCAATCTTTTTTCGAATAAGTTTTTTGATGTAACTCGTCATAAAACTTATTTTTGATTACAATGCTACCACAATGTGTTTTAATATTAACTACCACACCTTTTGCTTGGCAATCAAATAATAAGAATAGACTTGACGAAATAACCTGTCCCTAAAAAATTAAATAATCTTAACAAATTGTTGTTATTATAAAAAGTACTGGAAATGTTAAAAAGTAAACAAAAAGTCTAAAAAAAGGGAAAAAAATATTTTTTTGGTGGTATTTGACATTAGGTCTCATAATAATTTTGTTATTTTGATGTCTAGAATGCATAGTTAAAATCTTTTGGAATGCTCGCGAGCACCCTGTATAGGTACAGGGTGGGTACATAGGTACATTTTTTTTGCATTCGACCCTAATAATTTAATTCTCAGTTACCAGAATAGTAGGCAGTTCTACTTGGTTACGTGGAAGAAACATTACCAGACGTATTGGCAGAGAACTCCTTCCCTTGCACGCTCTGAGCGGGATTGCAACTCAAACTGGTCAACTCGAAGACCGGACCTGGCCCAATTCTGAGAAACGCGCTCTGGAATACTAACACTACTACAGATCAGGTAATAATAGTACATTACTATAGAGGCCGGGACGAAAGGGGTTGCCGGCCGAAGACATCAAGGATCGGATACCGAATCGAATCGAATTCTGTTCTTTTTCGTTCTTTGGTGTATATATTTTTTATTAATGGAGTAATTTAAAAATACCTTGTTTATAATTACATAAAATGTTGAGTACTACATAAAGAGTGTATAACATAATAAACAATTGAGCTATTTCGAGGTTTTTCTAAAAAACCGGTTCCGATCCCTGGAAGACATATAGACTACTAGGATAGGTTTGAGGCGGGCAACCCTATATTTCCGGCCGAGGTATGTATAATTGTATAGTGCTTTCCTCACTGGGTAAAAAAAAATCACCATAAAATTTAAAAAAAAATAGTTTTTCTGGAGGGCACAATTATATAACGGTGCCATTTGATGCTTGATTATCACTCTTATTTTTATTGTATTTTTAATTTAAGTTTTTCTGCCTCTGGATTTGAGTAGAAATTTTACTAAAATGTATGGGGCTTCAAAAAAAAGTTATTATTTTCGACTTTTTTTTTGTCTCTTTAGGCTCCGTCCGTAACTATAAAAAAGCTATTTCCAGTAAACACAATACTCAAACATAGCTCATGTTGCAACAAAAAGTAAATACATAGATATCAACTGTGGTCAGTACAAAATGTAAACAAGTTTCTATGAAATCTTTCAATTAGATCCA